>MJUT01056179.1:19963-44934 GCA_002080005.1 Gigantidas platifrons | reverse complement strand
ACATTGGAACATCACTCGATGCTCTGTGTACAGTAGTAAATCTTATTTAAAAAGATGCAGACCCGTACCCAAACTTTTTTAAAGGGGGTGCGTTTCCTATGAACAGCTAAATCCACATGAACCATTAGAAGCAACTTTGGAATACCCAGGCGAAGAATAACCGTGTAGAAAGAAGTATTACTAATTAGCTCATAAAGTAATGAATCATGCGTTACGTACACGATTTGTGGTATTACACCTAAAAATTCTATATGGCCGAAAGAATGTATTAATCCAATCATGGTCCCACAGGGGGCAGTTACATAAATACAACAATTATGATCAGTACATTGTTATAAACAGTAAATGTCAATAATTGAGCTTATACACAGTAGTGATACAGCATATGTGTTACTATTGTACCTGATCTCTGCCAAAGTGCATTCCAGGAAATTCAAGGAAACGATATGACACATATTAAAAAAAATGTAATCCTTGTACTGCATAACTTAGATTGTACCAAGTGGATATATATTTGGATGCATGGAACATTTGATATCTGCAGGGGCCACCAATTGGACAGTGCTTATGGATATGTTCCATTTAACATTCCACCTCGTGCCCCCAGCAGAACTCCAAGGTTAAATAATATACAAATATATATAGAGATGTATTGCTACTCAACCACATACACCAAGAGACACTGCTTCTGGAGATGTAGCTGTGACATTCCACCTCGTGTCTGAGGCAGAGAAGCAAGACATCAAAGGGGGAAAAATAATAATACAATAAAATAAAATTATATCTGCAGTGTTTTCTCCAGAACACACCCAAATGTGTTAGTATATTGTGATTATCAAATCCAACGGAAGCAGCGGCTGCGCGGTAAATTTCGCCGATTTATAAAATTTTAAAAAAAAATGGTAAAATAATATTTGTTGTTATAAATTCTAGAATTCGAAAACATTAGACGACTTTTTAATATTTTGCCTAAAGAATGTAAAACCCTTATTTCTTTTAACAGGTAACTCTATTATTATTTTAGTTGGAATAAATTCTTTTGTTCTTGTTTGTTTCTTGTATGACACTGAGTGCCAGCACCCCTGAGCCTGACGAGTCCAAATATCTAAAAGTCATTGGCAATAGTTTAGAGTACTATATCGGAAATGCCCATTTTCACAGATTGCCAGTTCATTCACTGTGACTGATTTACGCCGCGAACACTTCAAACAAATTATCACGTAATTTTCCTTTTTGAAATTTGAGAAAAATTTTGAAAATAATATTTATAAGTGAACAAATTATGCAGTGTTTGTTGTATTGCACTGGTATGGAAAAAAACATTACGCACATTTCCACAGGTATATACATAGTAGTATTTATGTTTTTGCAACCAGACTGTCCAAACTGACGTTTTGTTAGCTGACCTGACCCGAAGGGTCATGTGAGCTTTTGCTACCACTAAGCGTCCGTCGTCCGTCCGTGTGTTAACTTTTGACATTTGTATCTTCACCTCTGAAACCACTCGGCCAATTTGAACCAATCTTTGCAGCAGGGGCGGATCCAGAGGGGGGGGGCAAACCCGGCGCCGCCCCCCTAAAATTGGAAAAAATATGATTTTTTGCGTAAAATTGTGATTTTTCACACGAAATACAATTATTTTAAGTGCGCCCCCATAAGTTGACATCCTGGATCCGCCCCATGGTCTTTGGGTAGTTGGAAAGCTTTTTTCATTTTCATAATCTACGCTGAAACTACAACACCAAAGTGAACCGAACTTCGTAGGGAAATTCCTTGACAGATCTACTGTCAATAGTACATGTATGTACGGCAGTCCCGCCTTCAGTCAAAGACACCAGCTGTTATTAAAAATAGAAATTTCGTCAAATGGCTGCTTTATTTTAGCAAGATGTGGCTCAGATAAGAACTTTAGATGCATGTTAATAAAATCATGAGCTGTTCAAATATATATTACGGTAATTGTGTCAACTTGGACTTTTGTTGATTTAGTCGGATTAAATTAGGCATAAATTGTCAAAACTTTTATAAATTTTCTCATCAGAAGCCACAGGGCCAATGTGAACCAAACTTTGTCTAGAATGTTCCTCTATGTGGTCCACTTTCAAGATGCCCACCTTTACTAAAATAGAAATTTCCTCAAAATGACTAAAAGCGCTCTTTATTAGCACTTGAAAAAAGTCCAGACAAGGAGCAAGGCTTTAGATGCTGTTGTATAACTTTGCTGAGTATGGCGGCAAACAGTCATGTTTCATCGATTGTAGGAACATGTAGCCTGTTGGTCTCAACCAAGAGATTTAGTTCCTAGCCCAATTAATAGTATAGAAGGTTACTGGATCGTATATCGAAATCAGATATCGAGGACAAAGTTTCAGTCTGGCAAATCCAAATGTCAGAACAACACAAATATCCGGATGTGGAAGTGAAATCAGGTGCTCCAGAAGGGTTTAAGCATTTCATCATTGAGTAATATGGTTAATAGTTCTGATCAGCAAATTCTACTAAAAGGTTACGTAAATAGTATGACATCACAAATATGATGGACAATCATTTGTTCTAATTGGATTTGAACTTGTTGGTGCAATTTTGTTTTCAATATTTTTCTCATTTCGACATGGTCTTCCAAATGTTTGGGTTCTTCCAATACTGATGAGGTTAACAGAAACTGCAGTATGCAGGTCAAAATTATGAATGTTATTTTTGTATTTATTTGTTTAAGACCCATGAAGCAAGAAGTAATATCAAAGCTGCTGTCATACAGGAACTTGCGTTTCTGGTAATTTGTTGATTCTGTTTTATATTTCCAAGTCTAATTGGTAAACCAAGTATTAACAAAGGTGCTCGTTTCTTGTGTTTCTTAAACCATTTGAGACACGATGATGGTGTGTAATCCCGTTTCCAACTCTGTAAATGTTACTCTGCGGTACCTACTATGCAAAATTTGGACTGAAAATGTCAGTCTGTAGCGCCAGGAAAATTGGAACCCCCCCTTTTCAAAATGGCTGGATCCGCGCCTGTGTCTGACAGCCATTTTGAATTGATAACCCATGGTTAAATATTTTAACAGAGCCCCTATACCGTGGTTAAATATTAATCAGTTTAACCATGCTTTAACCAGTGGTTAAATTTAACCGTAAGATGAACAAAGCATTGCGTGCTTTGGTTAAATTTTAACCATAGGTTATCACTTTTAACCATTGGTTAAAATTTAACTACAAGTTGAACAACCGGGCCCTGGTGTTTTAATGACAAGTTTACTCATACACAAGTTAAATGAATAAATCACAAATAATTTTTCTACTAAAGAATTCTCTCCTTAAAAACTGCTGATCATATTTCCATAATGCCTTGATTTATTGCAATTATAAGGTATACTACACTTATTATGTAAAAACTTACTTTTAGTTATGCCACAAATGGGCAGACTATTAAATGCTTTATTAGTCCGTTTTCCTTTCAAGCTATAACCTGACCAATGGTTGTTGGTGTCAAGCACTCTCAGCATCTTTCTGACACTGTCCCCCAGTTTCGTCCCTCCTAACCTGCTCAACAATGTAACCTAACAAATATAAATACATAAAATTTTATAAAACAAGCTGTCCACACTGAGACTAGCCAATAGCATGCAGTTATTACACACTGTAAGGAAATTTGCAAAAATATGTAAGTGTTTACAGAAAATGCATGTAATATATTGTATTTGCTTAAACATTAATTATTGTAGACAATAATATTGTAAGCAATTCATTTCTTACACCATAAAAAGCTTTAGGCTATTTTTGACAATTAAAAAATTTCCTAAAAACACTCATGGAAATTAGCATAGGACAGCCCATGTCCTTCAATCCTGTAAAATTTGATGATTTTTGTTGTAGCCAATCTACAGAAAAAAAAATTCCAAACCCTAATTTCCACGACTGTAAAAAGTGTTTTGAACAAACTCAACACAGCTACATTTGTACATGTACATGTAGTGTGTTTAAATGCTACTTGACAATCATCAACTTTTTTGTTTGAATAATTATAAGAAAATATCAAGATTAAACAAATAATTTGAAAAAAAAAACAAAAAAAAATAAATTACTTTGGGGAACATTATACATTTTAAGATGAAGGCCTAACATTTTTTGCTGGCATGGTAAATTGTACTAAAAGTGTAAAAGGGAAAGGAAAAGATCAGGTGATCATGAATGTAACAAAAATAAATACCACTTACAGTACATGATTTAAATTGCTTTTTTTCTTATTAAACATGTTAAGGTAAATATTGTAATTTACATACATGTAGATTTGTATAATGGCTGCAATTCCCATTCTAAACTTTATTTACATAGACCATATGTTCAGAAAACCAGTGACAGATAAGGATTTTTCTCAGATACATGTGTGTCATGTGTTATGCATGCTGAGAAGAGATAAGCCTTCAGTTTTAATGTTTACCAATTAATAAAGACTAATAAGTAAGGCTAAAGATAAAAGAAACACATACATGTATGTCAGATTGGATTTATTATCATAGACAAGTTCCAAAACAATTTCGCCAAGATTGTTGAATGGGTTTATTGTTGTATGTTATATTGTACAAAGCAATGAGCATCCTAGATCCATCTTTTCCATTTAAATCAATGTGACATACATTGTGTTAAACAGTTAAGCTCCTAGTCATTAAATGATTGCCAAACCTTATTCAACTACATGTACTTTGACTACTTGTTACATATGTATACATCAGGATTTTGCCTAAGGTGGGATAATATTTGGCAACTGATAAAACATGCAAATGGATGAAAACATGTATACCGCTTTATTAAGATCATGACCCATGAATGCATTCTCACGTGTATGTGATGAAAACGGTCAATAGAAACCATCATTCAAATGAAATGAGATTGACAGACATATACAATGTACATATATGCCCCTGTAGTGTAAGAATGTGGGTGGCATTCTCCATTGGCATTGAAAAAGTAAGTGTATCAGTGCACAACTATCATACATGCCCCCTTTTCTAAGACAAATAAATCTAAAAAAAAGTTCAAGTGATAAATGAGTGAAAACTCGGTCTTACGTATTACAGTGTCATTTCGTAGTCGAAATTCTTTTTTTACAGTCATATCAGTGTAAAAACCGACCACTTGAACAACTGTACGTGTCCCCTTTTTCTATATTGACCAGTTGATGTTGATTTTGCGTAAAAAAAAGTGTACCTACCTTAAGTGTAATTTTCTGATAACTGTACTAATGATGATTAACGATATCTTCTTTCTTTGAATTTTCTTTGTCTTAGTCGAGAATTAAAAGCGGAATTTGATCTGTTGTATCTGAACAATGTTTGAAAGATGCGGGATGCTGCGCGTGGTATCAATACGCATGCGCTGATTTTTACTTAGAGTTTGCCGATAAAATCCGAAGTGTACGAATAGAGATTATATGGCGATAATTTCAAACTTTGCATGAGAATTAAAAAAAATAAGTTTTTTACAACAGTTTTTGTTACTTAAGATATTTTATAGTGTAAATTATTCGGTTTCTTAACAAATTAGCCTTGTAATTTCAAGATAGTTTTTCTGTTACATAAATATACCATTTACCCCTATCCACAGTCTCAGTTTAGTATTATGTAAACATTGACTTAGACGCACGACCAAAAACGAAAAAAATAAGGACGTTTATAGTACATCGCTACAACGTAATAAAATGTTACGTTGTATGGTGGTAATATTTTTACGTTGTGTAGACGTAATACAATGTTACGTTGTATGGTGGTAATATGTTTACGTTGTGTAGACGTAATTTTGAAACGTTGTATAAACGTCGTGATATAACGTTGTGAAATTACGTGAACACAACGTTGTGACAACGTTTTTCCCCGATGTTACGTTCAGACGACGAATCCCCGACGTCGGCATTACGTCGTGTGTTTGCTGGATAATAACACACGAATGTTTATTCAAAAATACACTGCGTAACAGGAGCGATAAATACATACATTTTTACAATGCACAGAATCGAAATGAGAGGTACAAACAAATAAAAATACACAAATAATACTAACACAACATACATATACTTATACAATTATTTTTAGTGGGGTTCGTGTTGCTTCATCTTTAGTTTTATGTGTATGTTTTGCAAGTTTGTTAGCTTATTTAGAGTCAACACTCAATATAGAGTATTCTCCTGACGGGAAGAAGAAGAATTAATTTATCAATTTGTTTCATTGAATTTTTCAAACAACATATCGCAAAATGGTTTTTCTATAGTTCATTACCCCCTTCTGTGTTTGTTACAGTGCATTGTGTAACAGTGGGATTTAAATTTTGTTGCAAGGTGTGATTGATTGTTTTGAACAACAGATATATTGGATAACATTTGATGAAATGATGATGAGGTTCACTTTGTAGTAAACTGGAGAAGTGAAGCAATAGTCCGCTATGTCACGATTCCGAGCCAACCTGTCTTATGCTGTGCGTTTAGCAAACCCCTTCGAACTCACCACCACAAGGCGAGCCCCAATGTGGTTATAGATAAATAAAATCCAACCATCGTATTCTAAATATTATATAATATTTAAAAAAAAAAGTTTTAAATCAAAAAGCTTACACAGTACTTTTCAAAACACACTTCTAAAATAATTATCGGATTAATTAAAAAAAATTCTTAATCTTCTTTCACAACGTTAGTTGTGTGACGTCATTTTCCAGTACTTTTTTCAAACGTCGCGACATTTGACGTTTAAAATATCAGTTGTTTTTTCTAGTACATGTCGTTATAACACATTTCATGTTCCTTGCGGAATATCCATTCAAACGTCACGCGTAGGGTTCCACTGGAAGGGGTGGGGTGCGCACATGCGCCATCGAAAGTCCCCAAAAATGAATTTAACTCAAAAGAGGATTGAAATGTTTTATAGCACCAACCAATCACATCACTGGAAATCTAACCAATCAGAACACAGAAGTCGGTATCCAGCAACCAATCAGAACCCATGAAAAAGAACCAATCAGAAGATGCCTACCGGACATTTCGTCCGACGAAAGAAAGAAGATGGGTTCAAGAGACAAACTCCAAGACGGTATTAGCGGATGGCGATTGAATGGTTGGAACGGGAAGCCAAGAACACAGGACAGCATATTCGTCACCAGGGCAACGATAAAGAGAAAGTGATAGGACGTCGACTCCTTCCAGTAGATGGATTCTGTAAAGAGACCAACACCGGGCTGTTTATGGCATGGTCATCGATGTTGGATCACCAAGGATAAGTCTGTTAACGGAAAGAGCTTAGACGACTTATTCAAGACCACACGAAAGAAGATAGACGAGATCAAAGACCAAGGGTATGATGTCAAGCAGATGTGGGAATGTGAATGGGGACGTCTAAAGAAGCAAGACCAGGAGCTGAAAGCCTTTGTGAAAGATATGCAGAGACCTTGTGATCGGTACAGTACCATGAGCGAAGGGTCCTTCCTACAGGCCGTCATGGATGAGAAGCTGTTTAGTGCCTTGGAAGTAGACCTGGAAGTTACTGACCATTTGAAAGGGAAGTTTGCTAAGATGCCCCCGATCTTTATAAACATCGGAGTATCCAGAGACGACATTGGTGACCACATGAAAGCCTATGCAGAAGAAAAGGGGATCATGAACCAGAAAAGAACATGTTTGATTGGAAGTATGCATGGAGAAAAGATCATGGTTATTTCACGTTTGCTGAAGTGGTATTTGGAAAATGGCTTGAAAGTGACCCAGATCCATCAAGTGGTGGAGTACACGCCTGCAGTCTGCTTCCAGAAATTCGGGGACAATATCAGTGAAGCTCGACGTGCCGGAAATGCCGATCCAGAGAAGAAGATAGTGGCCGAGACCCGCAAGCTTGATGGAAATTCCAGCTATGGGAAGACAGTCACCAACAAAGAGAGACATACAGACGTCATTTACTGTCAAGAGCATCAAGTCAGCCGCTATCTCGTCGACCCTTCCTTCCGTCGGTGTGACCAGCTGAGTGCCAAGACCTTCGAAGTGGAGATGAGCAAGACCATTCGACTGGATCTACCCCTGCAGATTGGCTGTTTTGTCTACCAGTACGCCAAGCTCCGGATGTTGGAGTTTTACTATGACTTCATGGACGTGTTTGTGGATCGTCGGGACTTCCAGTATTGCGCCATGGACACCGATAGCGCTTATATAGCTTTGTGCGCTGGCAGTTTGGAAGAAGTGATCAAAGCCGAGATGCAGCAGCGTTACCAGATGGAAAAGAAGAATTGGTTTCCACGTACAGACACCCCACAGTTGGAAGCCTATGACAAGAGAACGCCTGGTTTGTTTAAGACCGAATTTACCGGAGATGGAATAATTGCCTTGTGTAGCAAGACCTACTTTTGTTTTGGTGCGGAGGACAAATTTAGCTGCAAAGGAATCAACAGGAAAACCAACAACGTGACAAAGGAGAAGTACATGGATGTTCTGCTAACCAAACAGTCTAGATCTGGTACCAACAGAGGTTTCTGTACCATTGATAACCAAGTCTACACTTACCTACAGGAAAGAGCTGGCTTCTCCTACTTCTGTCCAAAACGGAAAGTCTTGGCAGATGGGGTCTCTACAGCACCATTAGAGATTTGAGGTGAGAGGCACACTATGTATATGGCCTATGTATATAGTTGAGAAAAAAATAAAGCTATCAGAAAGACTGATATAAAAAAAAATGATATCAGAAAGACTGTTATAAAAAAAAAAAATGATATCAGAAAGACTGATATAAAAAAAAGAAAAAAAAGGTTAATGCAGTCTCTATCTATAGAGCCAGTCACAAGCGTGGATAAATGCAGAGTGGCCTTTTGGATTGAAATATGTCCAACCAATCAACAGCCAGGAAATCTGACCAATGAGAAGTCACCATTTCTGGTCGATTAGCCAATCAGAAACCAGGAAAAAGAACCAATCAGAAGAGGGGTGTATTCTTTTACGTCCGCGTTCCAATTATATATACAGTGACAGAATCGTCATTGGCATTCTGGATTTTTTGACAGACCATGACCATGTAACGTGAACATCACCACGCTCTGACCAAGAATTACGTTCTGTTGGTGAACGAGACGCCAGTGGGTGAAGTCCTGGACCAATTGGTTCAAAACAAAATCCTGGAGCATGAAATGAGAGAGTTTATTTGCCATCATCCTACCCGGAAGGGACGTACCCGTGCCCTGATGGGGATATTACCCAGGAGAGGTCCAGAAGCTTTCCATGCTTTTTGCTGTGCTTTGCTGTCCTTGAAGAGAGACGATTTGGTGAAGGTGCTGACCAACCCAGACACAGAAGACGTGGAAATGGGTTTCCAGGAACAGTCGATCAAGGTACTTACCAACCCAGACACAGAAGACATGGAAATGTGTTTTCTGGAACAGTCGAGTTTTCATTTGGGAAGAAACCTATACCTGATGGCAGAACAAGACGGAATCCTGCTGACTGACAAGAATACCATGAATGATATTTACTTTCCACTAGTACGTTGGGGCTGTACATTATTTGGAACACAACAGATATACTTCCTTAGATGTCCATCTTGGAGCTAACGTGTTCGTGACGGCAGAGAGTCCAGCGTTACACTTGGACATTCGTCATTATTATTGGATGAATGACAAACGACACCCCTCGTCCCATAAGGTCTCCTTGGATATCGACCAATACCAGAAATTGTGCTGCTCGATATCGTTCCAGACCTCAAGAAGGCATTACCATTTCAGCTGACGCACCAGAATGTAGACAGTGTCATGTATTGCAGTGAATGTAATCCTTGTTGTATTTAGTTGAAGAAAAAAAAAAAGATATCAGAAAGACTGATATAAAAAAAAATATATATTAAAAAAAAGAAAAAAAAAGAAAAAAAAGGTTAATGCAGCCTCTATCTATAGAGCCAGTCACAAGCCTGGATAAATGCAGGGTGACCTTTTCGATTGACAAAAAACAACAAAAACGGATTGAGATGTGTCCAACCAATCAACAGCAATGAAATCTGACCAATCAGAAGTCACCATTTCCGGTCGATGAGCCAATCAGATTTCAGGAAAACTGACCAATCAGAAAGCAGGATACAAAAAGAAACGACCAATCGACATCAGCGAGACAAAGTCTTCATTCTATAAAAAGCAGAGACAAGCAGAGACTCACACTTCATTCGACATGTCACGTAAATCAAAATCAAAAGACCAGACCAAAGCATCGAACATTCCGTTCACCCTGACCCAAGGGGATCTGGTAGAGGAAGCCTTAGCAGTCGCCAAAGACCAAACCCAAGCATTGAACATTCCAGTCAAAGTACCCTTGGGAAGTGGAAGATATGCAGAACTCACAGAATGGAATGGCAGTAAGAGAGTGGATCTGAGATTTTGGAAAACCGAAACGATTCCTACCAAAGTCGGTGTCAGCTTATCATTACCACAGTGGAAAGTCTTGTGCAGTGCTACACAAGTGGTGGACGAATTGATCAGTCGAGTGAAAGACGTAGAACCCGTGGACTGGAGATATGACCTGGGAGAAGACATCTACATCATCATCAAAGCCCCTCAACTGACAATTCACATCAGGAAGTACTTCGTCCCTAATGTAGAATGGACATTGCATCCTACGAAGAGAGGAGTGATCCGAGTCTTTACGAATGGAAAGAACTGAAAAATTCCATACCTTTGTTTGAAAACAGAGAGCCCGAACTTAGGACCATGGACAATAAAGTGACTGGAGAAGATTAAAAGACTGAGAAACAGAACTTGAACTTAAAGTGAACAATAAAATATGAAACTTGATTTATGTGTTAGTCATAATTACACCCAAAGAGACCTCCTCCCTCCCTCCCTCTCTCCTCCTCCACCACCACCGCCACCACCACCTCCACCACCATCACCACCACCGCCGCCGCCGCCACATTATAAACACGTTTTAAACCTAATATTTTAAACCTAAAATAGTAAAATGTTAAAGATCATATATGCAAGAATAAACTGCATTTTTTTTAAAGTGAAGTATGAAACAATTTTTTTTAAAACTACGGGCAAAATGATACGGGGAAAACAACTGATAGTTTAAACGTTGTGATTGCTATGAACGTTTCTCACAAAAAAGAAATCCAATTTGGTGTTTTTCCAATAGCTGGAGAACCAAATGGTTCTGTAATATCTCTGAAAGTACTTGCATTTCTTTTGACATGTATTTCAAATCTGGTATGATTAAAATAGATTCTCACAATACCAAAAAAGAAAAAAAGAAACAAAAAAATGACCGCAAGTATTTACAAATCAGACTATAGGTGAATATTTGGGGACAATATTGAAAGACCCTGAAATATCTAAATGTAAACGAAAATCGGACGTATAGGAATGTTTTATTTTGGTTAATTGCTACCTAATTTGTTTTTCTAAACATTGAAAAGGTAAAAAAAAACTTTTTTGAAGGTGGAAATGTACTCTTAGTAAAGTAGAGAGTACTACACAACATATACACTATATATTATATTATATGAAAATAAAATGTGAACCAGTAAAATGAAAATCGCGGGAAAGGGGTAGATAACCAGGGCTAGACGCGGACATCGTAGAGAACACCCCCTTGTACTACTATAGTAATGTAAAGTAGAAATACTTGGAGTACTACACAACACATATATTATATATATATATATATATATATATTATATGAAAATGGCGGGAAAGGGATAGATAACCTGGGTAACCGCGGCTAGACGCGGACGTCGTAGAGAACACCCCAACTACTACAGTAAGAAAAAAGCGCGGGAAACGGTTGTGCAATTTGCGTTGCGCATGCGCACACCCTTCGGGTGACCTTCGGTATCCATGGTACTTGTACTACAGTAAGAAGAAAAAACGCGGGAAACGGTTGCGCAACTTCCGGTTGCGCATGCGCACACGAACACTTCCGGACAGGGCCTCTTCCAGTCACGTGACTGACGTCACTTCCGGTCAAAGAAAATATGGAAGAAAATTAAGTTGAATAGTGAAAAGTTTTGGAAAATACAGAAGAAAATAGTGAAAAGATAGGGAAAATATGGAAGAAAAGTAGGTTGAATAGTGATAAGATTTGGAAAATACAGAAGAAAATATTGAACAGATTTGGAAAATACAGAAGAAAATAATGAAATCATATGGAAAATATGGAAAAAAAATAGTGAAAAGATATGGAAAATATAGAAGAAAAGTAAGCTGAATAGTGAAAAGATATTGAAAATACAGAAGAAAATAGTGAAAAGATATGGAAATTATGGAAGAAAAAGTAAGTTGAATAGTGATAAGATATGGAAAATACAGAAGAAAATAGTGAAAAGATATGGAAAACACAGAAGAAAATAGGGAATAGATAGGGAATATATGGAAGAAAATAGTGAAAAGATATGGAAGAACAGTATGCTGAATAGTGATAAGATTTGGAAAATACAGAAGAAAATAGTGAAAAGAAAGGGAAAATATGGAAGAAAATAGGTTGAATAGTGAAAAGATATGGACATTATGGAAGAAAAGTAGGTTTGAATTGTGAAAAGATATGGAAATATGGAAAAAAGGCAAGTTGAATAGTGAAAAGCTATGGAAAATATGGAAGAAAATAGTGAAAAACACTTAAAAAATACGGAAGAAATCCAAGTTGAATAGAGAAAAGATATAGAAAATACAGCGGACGTGGAGTACTACACAACATATCCGAAAACACCCCGAAAAAAGGGCGAGAAACCCCAACTTAAGGTTGCGCATGGGCACACCCACCCCTTTGGGGTCACGTGACCTTCGGGGTAACGTGACCTTCGGTCTCTTCCGGTAGTCATGGTACTTGTACTACTGTACTACTATCATAGTAAGAAAAAAGCGCGGGAAACCGAAAAAAAAAGTATGGGAAACAAATTTGAAAAAGAAGTACGGGAAAAAAGTGCGGGAAAATAGTGCGAAAAAAAATAAGGGGGAAAAAAGTACGGGGGAAAAAGTTCGGGAAAAAAATCGAGAAAAAAGTTCAGAAAAAAAAGTACGGGGGTAAAAAGTACGGAAATTTTTTTAAAAAAGCATTGGAAAAAAATGCAGGAAAATAGTGCGAAAAAAAGTACGAAAAAAAAAGTTCGGGAAATAAGTACGGGAAAAAAGGGCGGGAAACCCGGTTGCGGATGCGCGCATTAACCCCTCCGGGGTCACTTCCGGTAGCACTATCGGTCATGCGCAATGACACATTTTGTACTACTACTATGGTACAAACTGTGGGAAAAATGACGTCACAGAAGAAAAAACGCGGGAAAAAATGACGTCACAGGAAAAAAAACATGGGAAAAGCGCGTCACTTCCTGTGACGTTACTTCCGGTCAGGGCCCGGTCGCTTCCGTTCAGCGCCGGTCACTTCCGGTAGCACCACCACATAGCACCACCACAAATGCGGCTTTGTCCATCCCCATATACTACTAATGTTGCCTCGATCGGAAGTGTACGGAGTGTGGAGTTGGGAAATTGAAGTTTTCTATGTTGAAACTGAAAAAATATCTTCTGCTACAGACGTATAATGGCAAAGATATGAATATGTAAATGAAAACGCAAAAGGCACGGCAACAAAACGTAGATTAACACTTATAAAGGTCACGAAAGTTGGTGAAATGTTTGACTATTTTAAAACACTATTTGAAACATTTCCTGCCCATCAACATCGTGCTAACTGGCAAAGTACACAGATGAAATCTCTTATTCATAATCTGCCTCCAAAACATTGCATTTGTATACATGATTACTCGGATAACTACCGCTGTGTTGAAAAGAATGAAATACAATCAAATTATTTTCAGCGTACAGAGTGTAGCTTACATGTAGCAATAATACACAGACATGCGATTTTAGAATATGACGGTGTAGACAGTACCGATGACTTTCCGGAGATAATAACCGAACATATCTTTGTCATATCCCCCGACTTACAACATGACAATAATTTTACGAAATGTGTTCAACAACAGATTAAGTAATATTTAGATTTTATATCATATGATGTAGACGTAATGCACGAGTTTACGGACGGATGTTGATGTTCAAGTCAATACAAATCTAGACATTGTTTGGGCGATCTTTCAATCGAAACTACGGAATACGGGTACAAAGTTTTCCATAGAAACTTCTTTGAAACCAGTCATGCTAAGGGCCCACAAGATGCTGTCGGGGGATTTATAAAACGGCAAGCAGATATTGCTGTTTTACGCGGTAGTACAATTATTCAGAACGCAAAGGATCTGTTTTCATTTTGTAACAATGACTTAAAAGAACATAGAAGTGCTTTGTTTAAAGGACGAATCTTCCGTTATGTAGAGTCTGTTGATAGAGATAACATTCGAAATTTCAAGCAATCGTAAAATTCATCATTTATATACTTCTAAAAGCGGAGAAATTGTAGTTTCCGATCTATCGTGTTACACATGTGACAAATGTATAGTGTCTGATTATGAACATTGCTTACATACAGAGCATACTGGTGAAAAACGATTAGTAGAAGAACCCTCAAATAATGCAGATAATGAGGATAATTTCGAACGTTCCGAGAATATCACTGAACTTGTTTCGTCCGATTCTGTTGTTGCGGTTAAGGCAGAGGATGACAATGTAGAATACTACATGCCTAAAGTTACTTCTGGTCTTGAGACACTGTCTACGACTGAAAAAGATAGTTGGGGCGTTGAATATCCATCCGGTTTTAAAATTTTCAGGGGATTTTATTATGACAATTCCCTTAGCATACAAATTAATTCAAAGAAAACCAGCCATTGTCCTTGCATTATCTCTGTTGTTTATGTGTGCAGATGTTGAGGCTAAAAACAAAGTTACAATATCCGAGGAAACTCATTTGAATATATTGTCTGTACTAGACAACATGAATTAAAATCGAAATCAAACTGATTGCGCTAGTTTTATTCGCAACTCTCCTAGAATTAAGCTGTAATTCATATTTCTACTATTTGCATTTTTATTAACAATGCCTGTTTTAACTTTACAACGTGTCACTTTGGGTCTCGCCAGTGATCTCTTATTCACAGAAAATTAAACGAATAAATGAATGAATGAATAAATAAATAAATAAATAAATAAATAAATAAATAAATAAATAAATAAATAAATAAATAAATAAATAATATAAAAAGTACACTATATCAGGCGACACCCTATCTACCTCTTTATTGATGATGTTAAAATGATATTTTTTTGCGTTACGTTATTAGTAGCAGTTTCTCGCGCGACGTCTATACAAATTAATAAATTAAACTCCTGGAAGTGATATTGAAGTAATTTTAAAATGAACAACCCATCATACCCCCGGACCGCAATCTCGGAACAGCTCCAAAATCCAAATATAAAAATTGTAGAAAGAGGTAAATGTATACCCCTAAAACACAAATGTATGACCGCTCAGTAACAAAATACTTTACCACTTCAGCGAGAAAAATCCAGTGGTTCCATAGTCTTGTAATCATTTGTGTGAATCCGTTGTTAATAAACCACTTTCATTTTTATCTTCGGACCATTCATGTCATACTTGGTCAAGACAAACAAAACACATTTCTCTATTATGTCCGTAAACAGGTAATGTCCGTTGTCCACAACGTAAATCGCACCATAAGATTATTAAAGAATTGAGCAAACGAAACCAAAGTATGGGTTTTTCAAACCTTGGCAATAACGTCTCATATTTAAAAATAAGGTGCTTTTTATGGTATAGTCTATAGTCTATTTCAAAGTTCTATTCAATACAAACATTTAAAGATGACAATAAAAAGTATTACTAAAATTATTGGAAAAAAACGGCTTTCTAACACCAACTACGAATAAACTTGTATGAATTATAATCCAATGACAGTGAATGAAATAAGTTTGTACTTCCGGTGTTGTGCGAATTCTGTTTTAATATTAAACACTCAAAGTTGTTAATATTTGTCCATTTAAGGGTGTAGACCTGGGCTACCCTAAATTTTTCCCATCATTCAATATTTTTAAAACTTACATCATGGAATAGTTATGTCTAAATACATTATCTGTCAAAGTTTCAAAAAATTTCATCGTGCGGTTTTTTCCATAGCACATCCTAAATATAGCAATTTTGGGGGTATTCTTGACGCGAGATGGTAATACTAGTTTCGGAAGATTCTAATAGATATGCACATTTATTTCAGATTGAATGGGAATATTTTGGCTTTAATACACTTGAGAGTGTTGTTGTTGAATAAATATGAAATATCTAGCATATCTGAATATCCTGTTTGGAGATAATCACGTGCAAAACAGTGGAAACGGCAAAAAAGGGGGATGCCCTGAGGACCACCTTGGTATTAAAAAACGGATTAAAAAAATTCCTGTCTATTAATTTTCACCAAAAAATGTCATACTAAAGAATAGACATATAGACATTATTGCACCAAATTTTACAAACTTTTACCGTCAGATTTTTAAAATATTTAAATTAAATTTATGTCTTTCATGGATGGCACCCAGAAAAAAATGAAATTGTCGAGGAAGGTTATCACACATCCACCCTTTGCTAGTTTCTTTGTTTGTGAGATAAAACAATAACTAGTTACCAATAACAAAAAGCTTTTGAATTCTTATAATTGACACAGTGGATGTCCAAATTACCAAATGACTGCATTTGTCTTTTTTATTTTAATGTCAGCTAGGGAGGGGGAGGGGTGGTTTGAGTGTGACTCTACTTGATTAATTCATTACAAAAAAAACCACAGACAGCCACGCAGCTATATTGTTAACTTCCTTCGAATTCTGTGCTCCAGTTGTATTCGTTTGATTCTGGTTTATTCTTTAGTTGTCTGAGGAGAAGGGGGAGGCGGTATAAGAGATGATCAGATATTACAATTTTTTCCCCAAACATAGCTTTCTATTTTTTTTACTACCATAAAATGAATTTGCTCTATAGTTTCATAACATTTAAGATTCTGGTGTGTATATTTAATTGTTCTTGGACAAACACTTGAAATTCAATAGAAAAGGTTGTCACCCAAATTGTATTACATTTATGGCATTTTTGACAACATATTTCGATGAATATTTTTTCTAGAAAGAGATATTTCAATGATATCTTGTGGGCACCGGCATATAATAATAACACACTGCCTGACACTGGTATAAGCAGCAATAAGATATAAAAATACTAGGAACACAGCTATGGAAAGGTAAAAGGAAACTGAGGAGTCATTTTTTAACTGGCCATATCCAATGAAACAATCTTTGTCACCAAGAAGCTTGGAATTGAGGGGGAATGTTTCAAACGCACAGATGATCATATATTTGAGAAGACACTGAAAATATAGTTATTTCCCATACCCTAGGCCTACACACTTAATATTCGTAAACAAATATTTAAAAAATATTTTTCAGGTTAACCACCTAGTTTTCCGCTCAATCTAATCTTTCCTCAAGCAAAAATGCCTTTCCTATAAATAAATAGATAATAAATTAAATATACTGTGAACATATATGCATCAATATACAAAATTAATCTTCCAACATTCTTTCAACAGCAGTATGGAACTATATATATATTTAAAGGGAAACACAATCGTTTCAAACTATTGAAAGGAATAAAGTCATTTATTTTTTACTAAATATTCCACAAACATTTGCATATATTTTATCGCCAAGTAAATAGTTTTCATTCTTTCAAATTAATTTTACAAGTAAACATATGTTGACAAAGACTATAACTATTTCGTTTCTTCAACACCCCCACTTTTTTTTCGTTATAATTTGTGTTTGTCAAATCCATCAAACTGAACGTGCCTTAAAGAATATAAAAGGTTAAAAGGTTGGACATGTGAGACAAGAACAGGTTTAATAATCTTTGTCTTTTTGATTTGATCATATATATTTGTACATTGTTTTAAATCCCAGTGTGACTCTGTGTTAGCGCTAAACGATCACCACGTCGCCAAATGCTAATCCAACTTGAAAGTGGCGAGAAGATTTTCATTCCCGTTAGCCACAGTGGCGAAAACAAAATAAAGAAAAGTAATATTAAAGTCATACGGAAATTCGGTGCGGTTATGTAGTCTTTCCGGAATTCTCGCGATAATGATTGGTTTAGCTTTTGATTCCGGGATTTTTAGGTCTGTGTCCGAAATTGATTAATAAAATAGTTTTTGACCTGGTTCCCCTTCTCAATCAATTATTTTCCTTCGACTCTCGATCAACTATGTTTAATTTATTGCTATTGGGGAAAAGGCATGGCGAAGCCACTTTTAACCAAACGAACTTTTTATTTATTTATTTCTCATTCTATGACATAAAATCTTAGTTCTCACATTTAATTATATTCATATATCTATGCAAAGGTATGCCATTCAAAATTTGTTGAAACCAAATGCACCGGGACGTTTTGGATTTTTATCGATCCAAATCGGATTGGTATTTAAAATTACGATCTATTTATAGAACTGTTTACATTGCAGACACGTGTGATTGTTAATATTTTTTAATTGTAGAGGTATTCACATTAGCTTAAATATGCTTAAACTAATGTTAATACCTCTGCAATTGAAACATTGACTTTGAAAGACAGTAGTTTTATTCCATTGGTGCAATCTGATAATAATAATTACAGCATTTGGCTTTACTTGCATCAGTTTTTGACTGTCAGTGTCAATATACGTTTGTGCTATATTTTCATTCCCCAGCTATATACATGTAGTTGGAGCGTTGAGCATATTGGCAGGGTCATCTATCTTCTGCTGAAGACCTACACAAATATGACGTATTACAATTTGTGTGACATAAGATCAAAGCACAGTAATATTTCAAAAGGAAATAAAAATATAAAAAATCACTGGTATGCTAGACTCCAGTAGTCAAGGTAGTCACAAATAAATATTCGACATTAAATAGATGCCCTTTAGGCAATTATGAATTTTAAAAAAAAACACAGAACAAATCGGATCAGACAGCTTTTTACTCATTTCTAAATTTGGGCAGGGTAACTTCAGACCGAGGTCGCAAAGCATTGTTTCGAATTATCGCCATTAACATCTCCCAGAAGTCCCCCCACTTCTCTCTGATGTTTTTAACTTCTCCCTCTCACCTCATTGAAAGAGAAGTCACTTTCCCCTCTTTTATTTAGTCATTGTTACATTTTTTACTTTATTATTTATTGTTTATTATAATTTTGTCATTCATATTTTTTTTCCAGTCTACTAATTTTCAATATATTTAAGTGGAGATATTTGTTTGCCTGTTTACTAAGTTCAACTTTGCAATTTTGCTAGATTTTGTTAGGTTAAACCTTAATTTTGTTAGATTTTGTTGGGTTATAATGCATTAAATAAGGGTAATAACAAAATTACCTACTGTAACTCCGAACAATCTTCCAAAGGAAAGGCAAAACTCATAAGTATACAAACAGACAAAATCAGTCAACAACCGGAAAACCGTAATGACCACGACTTAGTACAGGCATTTCCAAAGAAATGGTGGGTTGAATCAGATTTTACTGTTAATTATTAAACTTTAAAAACTTATGATTCTTTTTGTCTTTGTTCAATGTGGCTAAGTGAATACTTTTGTGGCTAAGAGAAATTACTTCAGATTAGCCACATTGGCTAATGCAAAAAACTGTCTACCGGTAACACAGTGACTCACACACAGCTTGTCCCAATTGTTTTACAGGAAATATTAATTGTTTAGCAAAATTAAAATAGAACTATTAAATTTTATTTTAATTTGAATACAAAAGTTTAAATCATATGCAAAAGACCTCATGTAACCAGTATATCGTAACCACATCGGTGGTGTAATGGTTAACGTGGTCGCCTCTAGTGCGGTAGATCCTGGGTTCGAGCCCCGGTCGGGTCGAACCAAAGACTATGAAATTGGTATTTGTTGCTTCTCCGCTAAGCACACAGCATTAAGGAGAAAGAGCAAAGACTGGTCGACTCTGAATCAGAATATTGTGTCCGAGTGGAGCGACATGTCTACCCGTAGTCTGTTGTTTCAGAGAGCTAGCACTATAAATATCCAACTAAGCGTGTTGGTCTAGAACAAAGCTGACCTCATCATCATCTCATTGAAAATTAACTTGTTCTCGGAATGATATAGCTGAAAAATTGCTGAATTGGCGTTAAACAACAATCACTCATTCACTCACCTCAATATATGGGTCATTATCAAAGTACACGTACTTTTTCCTGTTCACATAATATGCAGTCGGGAAAACCATCATGACAAAAATCATTTCAAGATATGTTGCACCCCCTCATACCTTTCAGTCGGTGGTGTTACCAACATAAAATTATTCTTTGTAGGAAAATGAATAATATTTTGTATGTCAAAGGTGGTTAAATATATAATATACAGGAAAATTATTAATAATTTAGGATATTTTCTTTGGAGTTCTATTTTTTTTCCGACAATATTTGGAAATGTAGTTGTGGAGTACAATTTAAGCTGCTTTATGAAACAAACAAGTTTTCATAATTGTATTTTGTTTCACTATATATAGCAATCAGTCAACTTTATTCAAATATAATATAATATAATTTATTTCAATTATGTCATTTATCCTTTTTATGAAACAATTTACATGAGGTAACACCATTGACAAGAGGTAACACCACAGATGACAAAAGTAACACCACAGACATCTTCATGAATATAAACATTTAATTCAAGAAAAAAAACACAACTATCAACCTATATTTTTTGTTTTCTTAAATGTTTTCAGTACTATATTCAGTTTTCCAACATATTGGTTTAATGCATAAACAATATCAGTTTTGTCCATGGTGTTACAAAGATATATCCCTTGTGTTACCAGGTCTAAACAGTATACTCCCATCAGTTTGTTAAACGATATCTTATAAGTAAATGACGATGTTTGAAAAAAATTCTGCGCATAGGATAAAGAGCAATATTTTTTTCTGATTATTACTGTTTATGGAAGAATGTGTTTATTCACAATTTTAATACTAAATGCCTTTTTAGCTCACCTGACCCAAGGGGTCATGTGAGCTTTTATCATCACATTGCGTCCGTCGTCGTCCGCGTCTGTAAACTTTTCATACTTTCATCTTCTTCTTTGAAACTACGGAACAGATTTGGCAGAAATGTTCATTGGGAGATCCTCTACCAAATTTGTTATTTTGGTTTAGATCGGAAATCCAACATGGCCGCCAGGGCCAATAATGTGTTCTGATTGGTTGAAACTTTGAAAATCTTCTTGTCAGAAACTACTCATCCGATGGAATTGTAACATTATAGAAATGATGACTGGATGGTCCTCTACTAAATTTGTTATTTTTGTGCCGATCGCCTATCCAAGATGGTCGCCATGACTCGACTTAGTTTTAACATAGGACCCTATGGGAAAAATGTTTAAAATTTGTTTTCCTCTGAAACCAGTAAGTCAGTTTAAAGCAAACATGGCATGAATGGTCCTTAGGTGGTCAACTTTCAAAAGAATGTCATGTGACTCCGACCTCCATCCAAGATGGCCACCATCAGCGAACATAGTTTTAACATAGGACCCTATGGGGAAAATGTTTAAAAAAATTTTCCTCTGAAACCAGTGAGTCAATTTAAAGCAAACATGGCATGAATGGTCCTTAGGTGGTCAACTTTCAAAATAATGTCATGTGACCCCGATCTCCATCCAAGATGGCCGCCGTCAGTGAACATAGTTTTAACATAGGACCCTATGGGAAAAATGTTTAAATTTTGTTCCCTCTGAAACCAGTAAGCCAATTTAAAGCAAACATGGCATGAATGGTCCTTAAATGGTCAACTTTCAAAATTATATCCAGTGATCCAGACCTCCATCCAAGATGGCCGCCATCAGCGGACATAGTTTTAACATAGGACCCTATGGGAAAAATGTTTTAAAATTTTCTCCTCTGAAACCAGTAAACCAATATAGCAAACATGTCATCGATGGTCCTTAGGTGGTCAACTTCCAAAATTGTGTTCAGTGACCCCAATCTCGGTCCAAAATGGCCGCCGTCAGCGGACATAGTTTTAACATAGGACCCAATGGGAAAATGGTTTAAAAGTCTTCTCCTCTGAAACCAGTCTGTCAATTTAATGCAAACATGGCATGGATGTTCCTTGGGTAGTATATACTTTCAAAATTGTGTCCGGTGACCACAACCTTCATCCAAGATGGCTGCCATGAGCAGACATAGTTTTAACATAGAACTCTATGGGATTTGAATAGTAACTTAGATGTATTCGGCATGCAGACATTCTTAAGAGGACTTATTTATATCAGGTGAGCGATACAGGTTCACCTGAGCCTCTAGTTAATCGTAACACCATGGCCAATAACACCACAGACAAACAGCTTAACAGGTCAGTATTTTCAGGATAAAATGAAAATAATTTCTCCATGGCTATATTCTATATGTATATCCTGTGAAGAATAGCAAATTAATGTATTGTATATTTTTATATTTGTTCAATTCTAGCAAAAAGAAGTAGTGAGAAGTACACCACAGACATGAAATTTATATAATATAATAATTGCACGTACCTTTTCGGCTGTATATTAGTTTATGGGTCACGTTTGTTTTTGTCGTCTGCACATGTCATGAAACAGGAAATAAGGAAAGGGAGAAACTAGTTTTGATTAAAATATGACAAGACAGATAACTCTTACCCAGCCTTAATAGGAAAGGTAACACCACAGACATTAAATTGTATAACACATATGAGCAGTTTATGCTAATTTTCTTTTTAAATTTCAATATATATCAAGCAAAAATAATGTTGTGTTATCATAGCTTTAAGAATAGTTCAAAAATAATTTTTGAAAAAGATCGAATAAAATCATTACATCTGAATAGTACAATTGACCAGAAGTAAGTAATTTTGGAAAAATAACACGTAACATCAAGAAAAAAAAAAGATCTTCGTGTAACCAAGATAAATTCGAGCAATATGGATTTAGATGGTAAACTATGGAAAGATGATGTGCCTTCAGGCAGAACATGTTTTCTCCAATCAGTTTGGTTAATATTTGTCTTTTGTGTAATAACAGAAAAGTACGTGTATTTTGATAATGACCCATATCGTATTATCATATGAACCTAAAACCACCCCCCTTTTTTTCCAACGCATGAATCCTGCTTTTTGCTATCCTGTTCAGCCCTTTTGTTTTTATATTCAATCGACAAATCGTTGAAACAGACGCAAAATCGATACCCCTAAGACCAATATACATGGTATATAGCCGCTCACTTTCTTGGCAAAATTGATACCCCTAAGAACAATATACATGGTACCAGGCCGCACGATTTTTTGGCAAGATCGATACCCCTAAGACCAATATACATGGTACCAGGCCGCTCGATTTCTTGACAAAATCGATACCCCTCAGATCAATATACATGGTACTAGGCCGCTCGATTTCTTGGCAAAATCGATACCCCTAAGACCAATACACATGGCCGCTCGCTTTCTTGGTAAAATCGATACCCCTAAGAGTAAGACCAATATACATGGTACATGGCCGCTCGCTTTCTTGGCAAAATCGATACCCCTAAGACCAATATACATGGCCGCTCGCTTTCTTGGTAAAATCGATACCCCTAAGAGTAAGACCAATATACATGGTACATGGCCGCTCGCTTTTTTGGCAAAATCGATACCCTAAGACCAATATACATGGTCCATTGCCCCTCACTTTCTTGGTAAAATCGATACCCCTAAGACCAATATACATGGTACATGGCCGCTCACTTTCTTGGCAAAATCGATACCCCTAAGACCAATATACATGGTACATAGCCGCTCGCTTTCTTGGCAAAATCGATACCCATAAGACCAATATACATGGCCGCTCGCTTTCTTGGTAAAATCGATACCCTAAGACCAATATACATGGTCCATTGCCCCTCACTTTCTTGGTAAAATCGATACCCCTAAGACCAATATACATGGTACATGGCCGCTCACTTTCTTGGCAAAATCGATACCCCTAAGACCAATATACATGGTACATAGTCGCTCGCTTTCTTGGCAAAATCAATACCCCTAAGACAAATATACATGGTACATAGCCGCTCGCTTTCTTGGCAAAATCGATACCCATAAGACCAATATACATGGCCGCTCGCTTTCTTGGTAAAATCGATAACCCTAAGACCAATATACATGGTACATGGCCGCTCGCTTTCTTGGCAAAATCGATACCCCTAAGACCAATATACATGGTATATGGCCGCTCGCTTTCTTGGTAAAATCAATACCCATAAGATCAATATACATGGTACATGGCCGCTCGCTTTCTTGGCAAAATCGATACCCCTAAGACCAATATACATGGTACATGGCCACTCGCTTTCTTGGCAAAATCAATACCCCTAAGATCAATATACACAGTACATGGCCGCTCACTTTCTTGGCAAAATCGATACCCCTAAGACCAATATACATGGTACATGGCCGCTCTTTTTCTTGGTAAAATCGATACCCCTCAGACCAATATACATGGTACATGGCCTCTCAATTTCTTGGCAAAATCGATACCCCTAAGACCAATATACATGGTATATAGCCGCTCACTTTCTTGGCAAAATTGATACCCCTAAGACCAATATACATGGTACCAGGCCGCTCGCGTTCTTGGCAAAATCGATACCCCTAAGACCAATATACATGGTACATGGCCGCTCGCTTTCTTGGCAAAATCGATATCCATAAGATCAATATACATGGTACATGGCCGCTCGCTTTCTTGGCTTCATAAAGGCACTTCAGTAAACGGTTGCTAGGTTGAACTTATGGCTATTAGCTATTGGCTTAGATTTTGGCTATCCTGTTCAGGCCCTTTGTTTTTATTGCTCCCGAAGACTTTTAAGTTATTTGACTTTCCAATATTTCGGATTTTATCGTACCTAATGAAGGTTATTCCAGAAATGTACCTAATGAAGGTTATTCCAGAAATGTACCTAATGAAGGTTATTCCAGAAA
>MJUT01056179.1:0-11164 GCA_002080005.1 Gigantidas platifrons | reverse complement strand
TCTTCTGACACAGAAAGAATTACATTGGTAAAATTAATACATGCTTTGTCAATATCAGGTTCTCTTTTTATTAAGGCATCCCAATCAAATTCCAAAATTTTTCGTTTCATTATATTATAGTCCCCTTTTTTGTAATCCCAGATAAGTCTCTTAAAACTTTTTGAATTACTAATACCACACCTTATTGTTATATAAGTACCATCATGATCACTAATAGATCTGTCAATATGTATAGTATCAGAGTCCACATACTGAATAGAGTCCGTTATCAAAATCGGATCTAGTAATGAAGTGCTACCAGTGCGTGAATCAAAATGAGTAGGCTGGTGTATTGCATTGAAAAGTCCGTTAATACTAATCAAATCATTTATATTTGACGGTAAATTTAAAAAGTTTTTGTTCAAATCACCCATGCATATCAAATGATTAGATTCTTCCATAAGAGAGTTGCCTTTGTTCAACTTGAATATAAGAAGTGCATGATTTTTGTGTATTTTTATTGATGTGTAAAAGCGTTAAGCACAGTATTTTTTGTATAATCAGTCATTCTCAATTAAGTATGCCATTTCTGTGTGGCTACTTTGAATAAAATGAATTATCTAAATATCCTCTAATTTTTGTGTTTCCTTTAAGAAAAATACATTAGTAACAAACCTGTAAAATTTCAATAGCATATCTTTTACCATTTTGAAATTGTGAGCATAGACGGAAGGGGACCATTTTCCCCTTTATTTTATACAGGTTTCCTACGTTACATTATGCTTTAGGCATGAGAATGTACAGCTAATTTTTGTATAATCATGTCGCTTGGTGTTTTTTGTAAAGTGCTGAGACTGGGGATGGATTGAAAATAATAATAATTTTATCCGACCGAGAAGATTTTAAACATCTGGTATCGTAGAAACGGTAACGTTGGAAACATTTATGATGATTTGATGCAATATTTTTTTTATATTTCACTCCAACTTCAAATAAATTATGTTTTCTATAAGAAGACTGCATGCGTATAAAACCCGAATCGGCTTTGGAAATCAAAACCATACCATTAATGCAAAACGTGAGTATCGTAGGAAACATTCTTATTTTGTATTTAACTAAGTA
The DNA here is from genome assembly GCA_002080005.1 of Gigantidas platifrons. Taxonomy (NCBI): domain Eukaryota; kingdom Metazoa; phylum Mollusca; class Bivalvia; order Mytilida; family Modiolidae; genus Gigantidas; species Gigantidas platifrons. The sequence continues at coordinate 10,063 of MJUT01056179.1, read as the reverse complement.
TCAGTGAAATCTATTCTTATTTTTAGGAGATGATTATGAATTTGAAGTTGTATACGATTTTATCGTGAAGTATATATATGGTCTTTCAGGAGACAATGGAGTCCTAAATATCACCCATCTTTACAAAAACTATTAGCGACACATGTTTTCCGGAATTGGCAGACTTAACTGAGAATGACTGAATGCGTGATTGATTATACTTCAGTAAGCGCTTATACTGCACCCTAAAAGCAAGCCGTCCGATTGAACATCTCAAGTGACGAGAAGTTATGATGCATATATATTGCAAATGTTTTGTAAAATCAGTGTTGGAACACTAAACTAGCTGACATTTACATCCTTGTGTAATCAAATCCGAGTATGAGACTGTGTTTGTATGTTTATATTGAATTTTTATCTAATGTATGAATTGATCAATAAAAACTCCACAAAATATGAACGGGTATGATTTTCGTATAAAGGAAAATTTCTTCTGCATGTAAATTATAATTATCTATAAAATTTGTCATTACTTGGAGTTATTCGTCATCATCCACGCATGGTCACTTTTGGTAGAAGTCTTTTTCAAGGGAATGCTATCTGGAGTTCGAAAAAAAAACCTATTCATATATATTATCAATGCTGGATAATTCATTTTATCGGTTGTGTTTCAGCAAAATATCCCCCCATACGCAACTATTATCAGCACCGATACTGCGCATGCGTTAATTGATATCATACTCGATAAAAATATTAAGAGATTATTACATGACATTTTCCATATCGGCCCTGGTATTAGCCCAAGACTCCCAAATCAAGCCCGACATCGAAGCTGGAGGGCTGCTACGTGTCGAGGGTTGATACCAAGGACGATATGGAAAATTTCATGTCATAATCTTTCTATTACATATTTTACATTGACCTTTTCCAAACATTGACGAGGGTTCGGGTGGCTCAATGAGTTAGGTAGTTGAATTACCTAGCAACGCATACAAGCCTATCACCAATACGGCGTGGATTCACGCCCGGTTTTGTAAATTACAAAGAAGGGTAAACTCGACTCGCAGCAGCAAGTGATCCAATTTTACCAGTTGCTTGCCCATGGTCGGTGGTTCCTTCCGGGTACTCCGGCTTCTTCCACCACTAAAACTGGTCGCCATGATATTGCTGAAAGTGGCGTTAAACACCACAAATCAAACCAAATCAAATCAAGCATTGACTTTTATATTGCAAAAAAGATCTTTGAACTGACAAATTGCGAAAATAAATCCTTAAGAGAGCTGCCTTTGTTCAACTTGCAAATATTTTTGCTTCGAGTCTGGTTTCAAAAATATACCAAACAATGTCGATCTGTACAATGACGTTAGAAACTGTTTGTAAAATCTACCCAAGACGCTGACATTTGAATAGAAATTCCTATTCAACACGACGTATACATTTGAGCTAATTATTCCGTTTCAAGTTATTTAAACTTTATTCCAATATGTTGAAATGTGTAAATTTGATTTTAATATGATTTTATGCATATCTTTATGCATCATCTTTCCTTGTACTTTGACATATAATCTTTGAGACCACTGCGCAGAGACCGGAAGTTGAATTAGAGGGCAAATACGGAAATCAAACTCCGGACAGTTCTCCTATCCGCTACCGAACAAGGTTCATCCGCTGGATCAAACTCCGGACAGTTCTCATATCCGCTACCGAACACGGTTCATCCGCAAACTCCGGACAGTTCTCGTATCCGCTACCGAACACGGTTCATCCGCTGGCAGTGACTAGTGGAGGGTAGTTTGCGGAACGGAGCTGGTAACTGTCCGGATTGCGGACCGGAGCTGGTAGCTGTCCGGAGTTTGCTGGATACAGTGAAGGGTAGTTTGCGGACCGGAGCTGGTAACTGTCCGGAGTTTGCCGCTGGATACTAGTGGAGGGTAGTTTGCGGACCGGAGCTGGTAACTGTCCGGAGTTTGATACGGATATATGAGGGAAAATACGGATATTTGAGGACAAATACGGATATTTGCCCGGTGGCAAATAAGCAACACTGACTTTTAGCTATTATTGGACATGCACAAACGAACATATTGCAACAAAATATGTGATAAAATAGATTATATAATGGAATATTAAATAATCGTTCGCTGTAATTAAGTAATTAAAGCTGTATTTTCAATCCGCATATATTTGAAAACTATAATTTCTTAGCTTTTGAACGGTATAAAATATTGCATGAAAGAATATTTCTTTGTCTGTTCCATTTTGATTTTAAAGCAATGAGGGTCCGACCATATATATATACTAGTCAAAAAAAGAAACGTTACACCTCTTTCTATTTTTATAACATTTTTAATACAAACAATATTTGATGATAAATTATTGTTTTAAAGTCTTTATGTCGTTATGAACATAGACAGGTGCACAAAATTCATTTCAGTTCAACTGTAACTGTAAGGCAGCGCAACAAAACGGAACACCCTAAAAACGTAAATAACAGTTTAATAGCGTGTGTGTCATCCTCTTGCATTGATGACAGCTAGACACCTACGGCGCATAGATCCTATCAGACGCATGACAAATGCCTGTAGAATGTTGTTCCACTCATCTGTGAGTGCCCTTTGAAGCTGATCAATAGATTCAGGGGGATTAACTCGTCTACGGACGCGTCTTCCAAGCTCATCCCACAAATATTCGATGGGATTTAAGTCTGGTGATAATGCCGGCGAAGGTAGAGTGCGAATGTGGTTAGCATTAAAGAAGTTCATGGCAACACGTGAAATATGGTATCTAACTTTATTTTGCTGAAAAACATTATTGAAGTGATGTGTTCGAATAAATGGGAGTACAATTGGAGCCAAGATTTCGTCACGATAACGAATGCTATTTAAGCTTCCAACCACTATTTTAAGGTTAGTCTTTCCAACATGACTAATTCCACCCCATACCATTACACCACCGCCTCCAAATCGGTCAGTTTCCTTTACACAACCATCAGCGAAACGTTCCCTACGACGACGATAAATACGCACTCTTCCGTCGCTAAATTTAAAATTAAACTTGGATTCATCAGAAAACAAAATGTTCTGGCAAGTGTTTCGCCTTCACCGAAGACATGCACGTTCCCATTGAAGCCTAGCAATCCTGTGTCGACGTTTTAACTCCATACCTTTGAGAGGGCGACGTGAACGGAGACCAGACTGACGCAACCCGATTACGAACTGTTTGGTCAGAAATTATGTTGTTACGTATACCAGGGCTTCGCCTTGCTGTGTCCACAGCAGTAACAAAGCGATTACGTAATCGCCTTGCTGTGTCCACAGCAGTAGCAAAGCTATTACGTAAGTGGATTAGTGTGATGTGTCTATCTTGACGTAACATCGTTTCTCGTGGTCTACCACTACGTAGACGATCAGATGTTGTGCCGGTTGCTCTTACACGAACGAGCAATCTGTAAATTGTCATTCTTGAGCAATTAAAATGGTTTGCTATCTCTGTTTGTGTCATTCCGACTTGAAACATCCCAACGGCACGTTCCCTCTTAATTTGGATTAAGCGGGACATAGTCTTTCATGTAAAACAAATTGTTTGTTGAAGTGGCCTTTTGTTTACAATTGCAAACGACACAGGTTATGACCTTTAATTCTGATCGAGCACACCTGCATACATTTTAAATTATCGAAATGATGAAAAACGTGAATTCCCGAAACTGACGTAACGTCATTCTGTAAAAAAATAGCAATGCCGGAATCGATAGGCTAATAACCTAATTTTTATATTAATTAATTAAAAACATATGTATGGAGCACCTGCTGAACAAAAAATATGAAAAACTGATGTAACGCTTCTTTACCTATAACCACTAAATTTGTGAGTTTGAATCCCGAACATTGCAAAAAGTACTCGATGCAACATTATGTGACACATTTGTCAGCACCTTAAGACATGTCGGTGATTTTCTCCGCCACGTTATAGCTGAAATATTGATGGAAATGGCGTTAAACAACACAACCCTAACCCTTTTGAAATAGTTTTTGAAAATGAAGAAGAAATTCATTTTCATGGTACAATATGTTATTGTATTTTGTTTTCTCTTCAAAATAGTCCTACACAGTTAACTGTAAATATTTATATGTTAAGTATTATTCCGACGGCGGGTGGTATTTTTGGCATTTTGTTTATTTTTCTTCTATTTATTCTAATATTCAGAACAGAAAAGAAGATTTATTTTAATGATACAAGATAAGCCAAGCCTTATGCATATTAAAACGTTTTAGAACGAGTATCTAAAGGACATTTCAATACTATATTGTAATGTATAAGTTTTAACTGATATTAAATTAAAATGACTTGTTTCGGTGTAGACCCATAAAACTAGCTTAGCCCCGCCACTTTTTATTGAAGTGCCTGTAACAAGCCATGAAAGAGAACGGTCATGTATTTGTCTCTTAGGAGTATCGATTTTGCTTCTTTTTGCGATTTTTGATTTTTTGTTTTTGGAATTGTTTCGACTGTGTGGTATTTTTTATTGTATTTTTCTTCTTTTTATTCTAATATTCAGAACAGAACAGCAGATTTATTTTAATGATACAAGATAAGCAACACCTTTTCTTTTTTGAAACGTTCCAGATCGGGGACATTTTAATATGTTTTTTTACTGACGCTATTTTAAATGACTTGCATAATTATTATGACATGTTTGTGGTTCAACATCGTGTGATACGATCGAAACTGTGGACCTACTTATATATAAATCTGATATTTGCGGCTTTATTACAATTGCTTTCAAATATTTTGCATGCAATTAAAAAAATATATACTTATCATTTTAAAGGTGCGCTATCATATTGCATACCTTCTCTTTGATGTTTGAAAAAACGATATAATTCACCTTACAATTAAAACTCTGTAAAACAGCTTATTTACGCTACGTTGGTCGAATTTAAATTCTTATATATTTTTTTTTACATATATTTGAATATTGCTACAATAATGGTATTTAATGCAAATTCCACGATATATAGATGCAGAAAATGTGATAACTCTGTCAATATTGTAATATTAAGAAGAGTTTGAAGACCAAAGGGGTAATCAGAATCCATATATCGAAGAAGAACTGAAAACACAACGGCCAAAAGAAAAAGTACAAAAAGGACAATCAACGACCTAGAAAACATACATATAAAACTAAAGATCGAGTAATATGAACCCCACTAAAAATCGGTGGTGATTCCGGACGGATATCAGTTCCTGTTCCACTAGTTGCACCCGTCGTTTTAATGTAGTTACAAACCCGGTTATAAGTCATGAATGAGGAAAGGACCGGGAAGTGTTTACGACAAGTGGAACATATCCGTGGTCATTTGTGACACAGATATTCCGTAACGGCCAACCAAGTCACGGTGGCGACCGTAAAACTGTCGAAGTGATGACTTCAACTTTACCAACTTAATTTCATTTCACAAATTGTCAACAAAATAAAAATAAAAAGTATATATACATGTACATCTATAATTTATAAATATGTTCATGCAAATTTTTAATTTTAATGAAGTAATTACGATTTGATATGCTTACGTAACATTTACCAACATTACGTACAGGAATATATCGTTAGGATTAGGGTGTTTAACGCCACTTTCAACAATATTTCAGTCATATCGTGACGGTCAGTTCTATTGGTGAAGGAACCCGATGTAACCGGAGAAAACCACCAACCTGTCGCAAGTCACATGGGAGACTAACCGGTAAAATAGTCTGGGGGTTTCGAGGAGATCTGCTCCATCAATTTCCTTCTGGAGATCAAGTTGGTGATGTCCGAGAGGCTACACACCGTCCATTGGATGATCGGTGCCATTATCGGAATCGGATCAGGGAAAAGTTTTCCTTCTCTTGGGACACTTTCTGCCGACCCCCTTTGGAGATATGGTCTGCGATCTCCTTGTTTCTGATGGCGATTCATCCATAGGAGATGGTGAATCATCCGGAGGAAGATTTCATACGGATTCATCCTCCGAATGATGATGATCGATGATGCATATCTATTGCAGATCTGGACAGGTCCTTTTGTGCCTTTTCTTGTTTTTGCGTTCGGGTTGAGCTTTAGGTTTGCGTTGTTTTTCTTTTTATTTTGATGTGAAGTAGAACTTGAACTAGATGATTTTAATATAGAATCTGAAGCATATGCTGTCCATGATGAAGCTGTGGTAGTTTGAGAAGAATTGGTAACTTTTTTAGATGCAGTAATATTTTTTTCTGTTGTCTGCTCTGTTAAGCCATGGCATATCTGTTTGGGCTTCCACCGAGGTGAAAAAGGCTTTGGTCACGCTTATGTATGGCTTTTGAACAGACGAATCATTCGCCAAAGAGACGAATTTTCGTGACTCGGAGTATGAAATGCTCCTTTCAACTTTTATTGACTGCATTTGTTTTCTTCTATTGACAGTTTTTAGAAGAGGCCATACGAGGTTCGCCACAATTGGTACACTTGTGACCATTTTCACAAATGTAACCATCATGGCCCTCCTCCGAACACTTGAAACAAACGATTTTTCCTTTGTACTGGCTTTGTCCATGTCCAAATTTCTGACATTTGAAGCAACGTACAGGGTTTGGAACATATGGGTTTACCCTGACGTTATAATGGCCAATGCGAATGGAAATTGGAATATTGAGAGTGTTATATGTTATTAAAGGTGTTCAAAATAACTTCTGGTCCTGTTTCTCTGGAAATGAATCGTTTGGCATGTGCTATACCACGAGGTTCTAATTCCTTGTATATTTCAGTGTCAGTTAATTCAGATAAACCATCGTCTCTATAGCATACCACCACGATATAACTGAAATACTGCTGAACGTGGCGTTAAACACCATCAAACAAACAATCAAAAACAAAAATCTATAACGAATAATTCCACGACTTCTGTTGAGAGTTCTGTGCGGCGAGACAGAGATGATGATGCCATTAATATCTTTGAGAGCTACCAAATTTAATGATTGTTGGTTTCTAAACCATTCAATGATCAAACTACCCAGGGGCGGATCCAGGGGCGCGCGCCCCCCTTAAAATTGGAAAAAATATGTTTTTTGTGTAAAATCGTGATTTTTCACACGAAATACCAAAACAAATTTCGTAACTCGCTTCGCTCGTCGCGATTATTTTAAGTGCGCCCCCTAACTTAAAATCCTGGATCCGACCCTGCTACCAGATCTCAATTTCGTTACATTCATCACCTCTCCTGCACAACCTGATTGTTTTTTCTATGATGACATTTTTTGTGATTGGTTTTTTGATGTTAAAACTATAAATTTTGACTTCTTCTATTATATTCTTCCATTTCTTCGAAGGGTACCGGTGGCTCAATGGGTTAGGTAGTTGGATTTACCTAACAACTCATACAAGCCTATCACCAATACGGCGTGGGTTCGCGCCCGGCTTTGTAAATTACAAAAAAGGGTGCACTTGACTCGCAGCCACAAGTGATAAAGTTTACCAGTTGCTTGCCCATGGTCGGTGGTTCTCTCCGGCTTCTTCCACCACTAAAACTGGCCGCCATGATATAGCTGAAATATTCCTGAAAGTGGCGTTAAAACACCAAAAATCAAAAATCAATTCCATTTCTTCGATGATGTTGGAATTTGCTTTTGAGACAAAAAAGATGGTTCCATTGTACCATATATAATAGTTCACCATCCTTGTCTCCACCCACCACGGTGAACTCAGGTGCTCCGAAAGGGTAAGCAGTTCCTGCTCCACTAGTGACACTCGTCGTGTTAATGAAGTTACAAACGGCCACATTCCCTTCGTATGTGCTCATGGAAAATAAGCCTCACTTGCAATATTTTTAGGGAGTGAAATGAAATTTTTGTTGACTGCTCTAGATCGCAATGGTGCAAACTCTAAATGTTCTACTCTATATTACAAGATTGATAAATAAAAATAGCCGAGGTAATACGTCAATGGTAAAGAGAAGAGTTCTATTATTCCAGTAAAATGGTCTGAACATTAGAGGAAATGCAACGAACCTGCCAAAAGAAAACTAATAACTATGGTTGCATTCAAGAACATGTTGTTGTAGACGAGCTACATTTACTTATGGGGATAACTGATGTTTTGTTTAGAATTGTCAGAGAAGATGCAGTACGACTTGACCCACAAAAAGTGGGTTCAAATAGATCAAACAGTGTTAAAGAAGAGTTTGAAGACAGCAAAATCCGTAAATCGAAGAAGAACAGACCACATAATGGCCAAGAAAAAAAAGGACAAACAACGATCTACAAAATAAAACTGAAGGTCGTGTAACACGAACCCCACTAAAATCCGGGTGTGAACTCAGCTGTTCCGGAAGGGTAGGCAGTTTCTAAAAAATATACATTTGTTAGTGAAAAACATAACTATCAGTACCTCATACTGGTCTCGTTAATATTAGGAGTATATCATAGAAATAGTGTTAGTCGTTTTAGTACAATACAAAGAAGATTGATCAATGGATACTAACAGATGTTGAGAGTTATTTCATAAGTGTTACTAATGTTAGACTTCTTTGTTTACTTCCTCTCGTAGCATATACGTATGTCATTTTTGACCCACGTGTTTTTTTTCAATATTATATATGGATTATTCAATACAACGCATCCGTCGTGTTACGGTCGGAATTAGTACAAAGTATCCAAAGTTGTGGAATTCATTTTCAAATTTGGGTAGGGCGCAAAAAAAGATGGTTTTGGAAATTCTTTTAAAAATATTGAATGGACTATTCTTAATGGATCTAAAATGAAATATATGCTTAAAGACTTACCGGATGTTCTGGAAGGAAAGTAAATGCTTGAACGATTTCTTATTTTTATAACAAAATTTAAAGTCATCAAACTCTGGAGGGACTTTGACCAGTTTTATTCAATAATGAAAAATATAAAACCTCCTAAGGGTGATATTCAATACCTGCACGAGCGGACAAAACAATGGGTTAACGCCTAAGGATATTTTCTGGTCAAAGGGTAGAAAAGTTCAATGACGACATCAAAATGATTTATTATCGGACATCTAACAACAACGATGCAACTGCAGTGGCAATGAAGGTCGTATTCAGAAAGCACTTTTTGGCACAAATAATGCCAAAGAATCGAAAAAAAATGTATCTGAAACTCAATGTGAAATTTTTTACACAAAGTGGAAAAACCTTTTTAAAAGTTACAGTTAATAGTCAAAATAAATAGAATAAGATAGTATGTAGTTATTTACATGTAGCTACATTGTTGTCATGTCCGTTACGATTTCGGCAAAAAAAAAAAACAACAACAAAAAACTATGCTCGGTTCGTTTTTGCATCCAGTTGTTTGTAGTAGGGCGCATGTCTTGCTTACGTAATGTGTGTCTGCTTGTGCATAGTAATGTCCAACACACATTGTGTTGTGTTTTTGTTTCGTTTGTCTTCTTCTTGTGCACCCTATGTTACCAGTTTCTCTGGATTGTCCTTTTCTATTGCCCCTTCGATATTCTCTAACATTTATTTGTCCTGTGTCATGTATAACTTATGTTGCCAGTTTCTCTGGATTGTCCTTTTTTATAGCCCCTTCGGTATTCTCTAACATGTATTTGTCCTGTGTCTTGTGTACCCTATGTTGCCAGTTTCTCTGGATTGTCCTTTTTTATAGCCCCTTCGGTATTCTCTAACATTTATTTGTCCTGTGTATTGTGTACCCTATGTTGCCAGTTTCTCTGGATTGTCCTTTTTTATAGCCCCTTCGGTATTCTCTAACATTTATTTGTCCTGCGTCTTGTGTATCCTATGTTGCCAGTTTCTCTGGATTGTCCTTTTTTATAGCCCCTTCGGTATTCTCTAACATTTATTTGTCCTGCGTCTTGTGTACCCTATGTTGCCAGTTTCTCTGGATTGTCCTTTTTCACAACCCTTCGGTATTCTATAACATTTATTTGTCCTGTGTCTTGTGTACCCTATGTTGCTAGTTTCTCTGGATTGTCCTTTTTCACAAACCTTCGGTATTCTCTAACATTCATTTTTTTCACTACACTTGTACTTAACTTGTGCAATTACAATTAAAGTGTAAATCTAACAGATATAAAGAAAAA
>MJUT01056169.1:150560-160822 GCA_002080005.1 Gigantidas platifrons | reverse complement strand
TAACTCTAACCTTAACCCTAGGATTTATAGTTATGTACCCATTGTTATGTTAACTCTAACCTTAACCCTAGGATATATAGTTATGTACCCATTGTTATGTTTATTTAATTTACAATAGATATAATATAGTAAAGATAACAAAAATAATGTTTGAAAGTGTTATATCTTAATCAGTTTCCTCCTTCATTTGTCAACAAATGTGTATCAACCATGTTGAAACATACATATATTTTTAAGATATATATGTTTATTTTCTTGTAATAGACAAAATTTGACAGTGTATACTCCATGTATGAAAATATAATGACATGTAGTACAATGTACATAATATCATTTCTGAAGATGTAATGACATTTAGTACAATGTACATAATATCATTTCTGAAGATGTAATGACATTTAGTACAATGTACATAATATCATTTCTGAAGATGCTAAATATATTAATGGTGATAATACAAAAACTCTACTGTGTCCCACATATATAGAAAATTAATTTTTTGCTACATTTGATATAAAAATTGCAAGAACATTCTATTTTTGTGTCGTGTGCATAGTAGAGTTGACATATGGAGATCACTAGCCATCGTCTTTCTTCATCATCCGTTTTGTCTGTGATGTAGAAATATTCCATGTTGTCATACTATTGTTAATCTGTAACCATTTGCTACACTTGGTGGAATTAAACAGATTATTTCTTTTGATATGAAAAACATATTTAATAATAAACTTTTATTTGACCATTTCTAGGTGTGCAGAATGTTAAGAGAGAAAAATGTAAGAGTGCATGAGATTGGAATATCAGTGTTTTCTCCATTTACTCCAATGTTAGGAGAGAGAGGAGCACCTGACCAGGTAATTATTATTTTTTTTTATAGTTCTTTCCTATTCTGTTCCTTAGCTTATAACCACGGCTTGCCATATTCTCCCTTACTACTGAGAAAATAGTGGATATATCACCAAACTTTGACCACACTGGAGACAAGCATAAATTAAATGGATTGATGCTGATGTTCTTACTTAGAGGATGTACTAGTATATAAAAGTAGACCAGGTAAATTTGAGTTTAGAACAGATATTGCCATAATGATGAAATACCAACACAACAAGTATTGATATGGTACAATGTTTGATTTTCATATTGATGGGTCCAATGAAAAGTAAAGCATGAATGATGAACAACAATTAAACTTATCAATGCATTCAATATACAATTAGGAGATAACTGTATTGCATTTGAAAATTTCACGGCATCAATTGGAGATTTGATGGTCACAAATTGAGTTTACTGGCGACGAGTTAGCGGAGCCAGTAAACGGATATTTGCGACCATTAAATCGACAATACAGTTATCTCCATTCTAATGTAATCATACATACATACATCATATATGTATATTTCCGTATTATTGACAAGATGACAATAGCGGTAATCGGCTAAAATTAAAAAAAATATTTCATGCTATTTCAACCGTGGAATTGGTGAAAATTACACCATTAAATCGACAGTTGATGCCATGAAATATTCAAATACAATTCAGTTATCTCCATTCAAATGTAAACATGTGTATTGCTACATTGTTGACAAGATGACTTTTCAACCGTGGAATTGATACCATGAAAATTACAGCATTGTCCAATCAAAAACCAGGGATATTAAACAACTACATTAGAATGTATGATAACTACACATAAATAATATGAGATAGATGTGATCTGAATTTGATTGATTGATTGATTTTTTGTGTTTTAACATCACTTTCAGCTATATCATGGCGACCAATTTTAGTGGTGGAAGAAGCTGGAGTACCCGGAGAGAACCACCGACCATGGGCAGGCAACTGGTAAACTTTATCACTTGCGACTGCGAGTCGAGTAGACCCTTTTTTGTAATTTACAAAGCCAGGCGGGAACCCAAACCTTATTGGTGATAGGCTTGTATGAGTTGTTAGGTAATCCAACTACCTAACTCATTGAGCCACCCAGGCCCTGATCTGAATTTGTATATCTTTGCTTAAATAAATCTTTTCATCTAGAGTGACTGTAAATTGTTGAGAAAAAAAACTACTGATTGCAACATCATTTTACATGTCTTTTAATCGGATGTTTTAGTGAACTGTTTCGACAGATTCAAAACAGAACATCCTGCATAATTGTCAAATTAAACTGTAAGTGCTGTTTTATAATAATATCATTTTACCCGGTAATATTCTAACAGGTAGTAAGTAGGTATACAGGTTAATGTTGAAGGTTACATGTATAATGTAACTTTTTAACAGTACATGTATATAATCTTAACATTACAGTTCATGATTACAAAACTTTCAAAGGGTCGTCATGGCCATGATCGTATGATAGTTGGATTTACAATTACCTGTGCAATCAGTGCCTATCACCACTGATGTTGTGAGTTCGAATCTCGATCAGGGCGAGGTGTACAACATTATGTGATAAAGTTTGTCAGTGACTTGCAACAGGTCGGCGGTTTTTTCAGTGCCCTCCGGTTTCCTTTTCCAATAAAACTGACCGCCACGATATAACTGAAATATTGTTGAAAGTGACATTAAACACCATCAAACAAACAAACAAACAAAACTTTCATATACAATAATCATTAAATGCTTCAAGTCTTTTTGGTAATTCCCCTCCTCGTGTTCCATACAATTTTAATTGTTAAAAACTGTACCCTCTTTTTTACAGATAGAGAAAATCATGGGAGGTAAACCATACTTTATAGAGACAAAGTTTGATGGTGAAAGAATGATGTTACATAAAGACGAAGGCAATTACAAATACTTTACTAGAAGGTAATTTCATGAGTCTTCAATTATAGATATTCTTAAAATACTTTGTTTGAAAATTATTATTAGCTCACCTGGCCAAAGGCCATGTGAGCTTTTGCCATCAGGTCGTCGTCCGTCGTAAACTTTTCACATTTTAATCTTCTCCTCAGAAACCACTGGGCCAATTTAGACCAAACTTTGATGGAATGTTCCTTGGATGGCCCCCTTCCATAATTGTGTCCGGTGATCCCGACTTCCAACCAAACTGGCCGCCAAGCTAAAAATAGAAAAAGGGGGATGAAATATTAATTGTCCATTGCTGCTTTAGTATAAGTCAAAATGAGTTCAAATTTTAACTGCAGCTACATGGCAAGGAGTAATATAACATTTATTCCGGGTTTTTCTGTGAAATTTTTCTTTCAGCCAATTTATACCGATTATGCAATTTAGGCATATTTTGATAAAAGATCACATTTAAATCTTCTCCTCTGAAACCGCTGAACCAAATTAAACCAAACCTGGCAGGAATGGTCCCTTGGTGGGTCCCTTTCAAAATTGTGTCTGACAGTCCCGCCCTCCATTCAAGATGGCTGCTGTTACTAAAAATAGAAATTTCTGCAATTGTTCATTGCTGCTTTAGTATAAGTTAAAATGAGCTCAAATTTTAACTGCAGCTACATGGCAAGGAGTAGTTTAACATATATTCCGGGTTTTTCTGTGAAATTTTTCTTTCAGCTGATTTATACAGATTATGCAAATTAGGCATATTTTGATAAAAGATCACATTTAAATCTTATTCTCTGAAACCGCTGAACCAAATTAAACCAAACCTGGCAGGGATGGTCCCTGGGTTGGTCCCTTTCAAAATTATGTCAGACAGCCCCACCCTCCATTCAAGATGGCTGATGTTGCTAAAAATAGAAATTTCTTCATTTGTCCATTGTTGCTTTAGTATAAGTCAAAATGAGCTCAAATTTTAACTGCAGCTACATGGCAAGGAGTAGTTAATATATATTCCGTTCTTAGCTCACCTGGCCTTTAGACCATGTGAGATATTGCCATCACTTTTCGTCCGTTGTCCGTCCGTCAACATTTCAAATTTTAATTTTCTCCTCAGAAACCACTGGGCCAATTGCAACCAAACTTTGGTGGAATGGTTCTTGGATGGTCCCCTTCCAAAATTGTGTCCGATGATCCCGACTTCCAACCAAGATGGCCGCCGAGCTTAAAATAGATAAAAGGGGGGGTGAAATTTTTTTAAAATCTTCTCTGAAACTACTCAACCACTGGGCCAATCTCAACCAAACTTTGCTGAAATGATCCTTGGGTGGTCCCCTTCCAAAATTGTGTCCGGCATTTCAGACCTCTGACCAAGATGGCCACCACAGTCGAACTTAATTTAACATAGGACCCAATCAAAATCTTCTTGTCTGAAACCATTTGCTCAATAAGAACTAAATTTTGATGAAATAGTCATTTGATGATCCTCTTCCAAAAATGTGTCCAGCGGTTCGGCCCTTCGACCAAGATGGCCCCCACAGCCGAATTTAACTTAACATAGGATCCTATCAGAAATTCACATAAGAATATTCTCCTCAGAAACCACAGGGCCAATTGCAACCAAACTTTGGTGGAATGGTCCTTGGATGGCCCCTTTCAAAATTGTGTCCGGTGATTCCAACTTCCGACCAAGATGCCCACCAAGCTAAAAATAGAAAAAAGGGCGGATGAAATTGAAAAAAAATCTTCTCCTCTGAAACTACTGAGCCAATCTCAAACAAAGTTTGCTGAAATGATCCTTGGGTGATCCCCTTCCAAAAATGTGTCCGGCATTTCAGACCTCCGACCAAGATGGCCACCACAGCCGAACTGAATTTAACATAGGACCCTATGGGAAATTACCATACAAATCTTCTTGTCTGAAACCATTAGCTCAATTGGAACCAAACTTTGATAAAATAGTCATTGGATGGTTCTCTTCCAAAAATGTGTCCGGCGGTTCGGCCCTTCGACCAAAATGGCCCCCACAGCCGAACTTAGTTTAACATAGGACCCTATAGGAAATTCACATAAAAATGTTCTTGTCTGGAATCAGTTGCTCAATTGGAACCAAACTTTGATAAAATATTCATTTGATGGTCCTCTTCCAAAATTGTGTCTGGTGGTCCCGCCCTCTGACCAAGATGGCTGCACAGCTGAACTTAGTTTAACATAGGACCTTATGGGAAATATACATAAAAATCATCTTGTCTGGAACCAGTAGCTCAATTAGAACCAAACTTTGATGGAATAGTCATTCGATGGTCCTTTTCCAAAATTATGTCCGGCAGTAACGCTCTCCTACCAAGATGACCACCACAGTGCATTTGCTTTGTTATTGAAAGCAGCTTTGATCCAGGTGAGCGATTACAGGCTCCTGGGAGCCTCTGGTCTAATATCTTATGTATATGAACTGCATTGGTGGCTTAATGGTTAGCTTGCTCACCTCGAGTGCAGTAGATCATGGGTTCGAACACCGGTCGGGTCAAACCAAAGTCTATATAATTGGTATTTGTTGCTTCTCCACTAAGCATGCAGCAATAAGGAAAAAGAACAAAGACTGTTAGGCTTGGAATCTGAATAATGTGTCAGAGTGGAGTGACATGTCTACCCACGGACTGTTGTTTCAGTGAGCTAGCACTATAAAAATCCAACTCAGCATGTTGGTCTAGTACAAAGTGGATCTCATCATCATCTCATTGAAAATTAACTTGTTCTTGCAATGATATAGCTGAAAAATTGCTGAATTGGCATTAAACAATAATAACTCTTATTTATATGTTTTATTTCTCGATGTGTTGGGTTAATTACAAGGTTTAGTGGATAAAAGATATCAATGCCTCTTATTGCAATTTGGAGTTTTGTCTTGGCAACAAGGACTTTCGTGAAGGAGACCAGGATATTTATTATGCCGTAATAACAGTATCAAATAAATCGTTGAAAACAAAAGCAACGCACTGGTACTAATAAGTGGATGGAAAACTGCTTGTAGCTGTCAGCAGATGGCAATCCTCATTAAATAAATTAAGAATTAAATTAAATTAATAATTGGATGTCAAATTTTTACGAAATTATAATTTTTGAAGGATTCTTATGGTTTCTAGATATTATATTCTGTCAAACCTGTATTATGAGGTCACCTTTGGGACAAAGAAAAAGTGGTCTTTTAAGACAGGTGATCTTTTAAAAGAGGTGACTGCTTAATAAAGGTGACCGCATGGGCTTGGCTGTATTTGGAATATACTGAGATTATAAGTTGATTTATTGATGTACAATGTATTATATTTAATATTATTTTTAACAATTATAAAGAATTATGTTTTCTATATTACAGTGGCAATGAGTATACCAGCACCTTTGGAGCCCATGAGCTGGACGGGAATCTGACACCATATATACACAATTGTTTTAAACCATTTGTTAAAAAGTGTATTTTAGATGGAGAAATGATTGGATATGACCCTAATACAAAAACGTTTGGTAATTTTGTTGTTTTATTATTTTGTACGCCATTGTTATTATTGTAGTACAATAGCCTCTGTGTTTGTTTTCAATATTTTTTTTTTTACAAATCGTGAAGTCCTTTGCAACACATGTTTTACTTGTTAGAAATTGGAGGAATTGACAAGCTTTGTTGTAGTTTTATACTTTCTTCATCATAATATTCTACTTCTTATGAAAACAAACACATTTGGACTTTTCCTACTTTTTATGGAAATTTTGTATAAATAATGAAATTGTTTATACATTTTACTTCTGCCTTTTTTATTTGAAACATTTAGAATCAAATGATGTTAAATTATCTATTGACGAAGAAGTAAGTAAAAAAAATTTCTGAATGATGTACATGTATCGCTAAAAAGTCTTGGGTTTTTTCTCCAGCTACTAAGGCTATGAATACAGATATAAAGAGACAACAGCAGGAAGGTTTACAGCCTTGTCTACATGTATTTGATATTGTATTGTTAAACGACAAAGTCCTCACTAATCAACCTCTCAAAGAAAGACTTAAAATACTGAAAACAGTGTTTGAAGAAGAGGAAGGCAGATGTTTACTTAGTCAGCATAAAGAAGCCAGATCTAAGTATATATAGCTATACATTTGTACTTGTAAACAAAGTGATTTTTATTCTACAGAAGATTTGATAGGAGACATCAAATGTCTTTTTAGGTCACTTGCTGAAAGAAATTATACATCTGTTTTTATCAATGATAAATTATGCATATAATTACATGATAAAAAAAGCCATGTTGATTGGATTGATATAAAAAAAAAATTAGACTTAGCTGACATGCATTTGTTGTTGTCTTTTTTGTGTTCAGTGATTTTAGGTGATAGGTAAATGTTTTGTTAATATTGGTTGAATTGTTGACCATCACTGTATAAACTTTCTTTTCATAATGATATATCTTAGTACTTCCATATGAAACTAATAAGACCGTAATACATTGATTGAATGACTGCTTCATGTTAAAAAGTTTTCAAGTGTGACATGGCAGCCGAAACAGGTTTAGTGATTTAGTAATGTGGAGTATAGGTGGAAAGCCATTTAAATAGATTTTTGACAATAATTCTGAATCATATAATATTTTCTCACCCTTTGGATAAAAAAGTTAATTAATTTAGGTAAAAAAGATTTTTCTATCTTACCCAGGCTCATGAGCAAAACAAGCTACACGAGCGTTTTTCTACAAAATTGTTTTCTATTGTTGAAGTAAATTGTCGATTAATCTAATTACACCTGTGTCTTGGCAGTATTTCAATATAGAACTAATTTTCTTAGAATTTGGTCAAAGGGAGGATATTTTTTATTTACAAAAAGTAAAACATTGACACGGTAGAAAGTGATGAGAAAAAGAGTCAAACACCATGAAAGGTGCAAGATCCGAGGGTGTCTCGGATTTTATAATCTTGCACCTTTAACAGTGTTAGACCCTATATTTCTATGTACTTACTAGTCAGGATTGTACTGAAAGATATTATCTATATACTAGTCAGGACTGTATTGAATGATATTATCTATATACTAGTCAGGACTGTACTCAATAATATTTTCTATATATTAGTCAGGATTGTGCTGATGCACTGAATGAAGCCATAGATGGACGTGAAGAAGGAATCATGGTTAAAAATCCAGAGTCTGTCTACCGACCTAATACTCGTAAAGGAGGCTGGTTTAAGGTTAAGCCAGAATATGTTGGTGGTCTAATGGATGAATTGGATGTATTGGTAGTCGGTGGATACTTTGGTGTTGGGCATAGATCAGGGATGATGTCACATTTTTTATGTGCTGTTGCAGTTCCAGCTGAGGAAGGAGAAGAACCAAAAATATTCCATTCTTTTTGCAAGGTATAAAATTCAAAACTGCAAAGATTATTAAAGACAAATGGTATTTTTTTAAATAATAACATTGCAATTTCAGTCTGTGCCACAAACTAGCCCGAACAGCATTTTAGAAGAATTTTTTCTATTTCATTAAGCAAATTTTATGCAATTTTTACTATCCCGAACCAATTTGTACTAGACTAGGGCTTAGGGCTTGTGGTTTTTGACACAGGCTGTAATTTATATGACAGTGTAAGAACTTGAGTATGAATTTTTTTTTTTGCTGCAGTCTACGGTAATTTTAATCCAAATTTAATCACTTGGAACAAAAAATGTTGGAGGAGTCCAAGTCACAAGATATACACTTATATCATACATATGACCTTTTTAGGTGCAGGTTTGGATCCCAATCCACAAATTTCATAATTCCAAGACCTTACTACATTATCTTCAGGTTAAATTAAAAAAATAATGATCCGAGATAAAAAACAAATGTAGACAGCATGCAAGTTCAAAGAAAATGTGACAGATTGATGTGTTAACAATATCCTTGAACTTTCATTCAAAAGTGTGGGGATAGTAAAGACTGATTGTCATTTAATTGTTTTATAATTCTATAGGTAGGATCTGGATATACCAAAAAAGAACTTTCTGAGTTTAACAATAAGCTTGTTGATCACTGGAAGATATTTGATAAGAAAAACCCACCAAGCAATATAATACTGGCTGGTTTTAAAGAGAAACCTGATGCATGGATAGAACCATCAAAATCTGCTATAGTTCAGGTCAGTCTTGAAAATGTTGTAATATTCTTTGTGTAGATAAAAAATGTTAATCTCCGTTACAGTGTGTTGGCCATATTCTTATTTATGAATTTTGAACATTTTTTAATCTTTTCAAGAATAAAATTTGAATGGTTTAACTTATAATTTGGATATCTAAAGTTATAATTTGGATATCTTAAGATATAATTTGGATATCTGAGGTTATAACTTAGATGTTTTAAGTTATAATTTGGATATCTGAAGTTATAATTTGGATATCTTAAGTTATAGTTTAGATATTTTCAGTTATAATTTGGATATCTTAAGTTATAGTTTGGATATCTTAAGTTATAATTTGGATATTTTAAAGTATAATTTGCAGGAAAGTTACTTTTATTTTTTATGACTTGATCCAAAATATGATTTTGTATAGTTAAAAGAAGATATGAAAGTTTTCAATTCAGCTTCAATTATAAAGTTATTTGAAGGTATATTCAAATACTTACATTTTGTGTATTTTCTTGTATTTTCAGATTAAAGCAGCAGAAATAATTGACAGTGACAAATTTAAGACAGGTTTTACCCTTAGATTTCCACGAGTAGAAAAGTTTAGAGATGACAAACAATGGCATGAATGTATGACAACAAAAGATGTCTTAGAAATGAAAGAGGTTTGTAAGAGATATTTTAATGTTCATCCTAATTCAATTTAAGACATTGAATTAGGGTTATGTTGTTTAATGCTACTTTCAACAGTATTTCAGTTTCATGTATGTCATGGCGGTTAAGTTTTATTGGTGGAGTAAAACCGGAGCACCAGAAGAAAACCACTGACCTGCCGCAAGTCACTGACAAACTTTGTAACATGATATTGTATCAAGTACATCTCGCCATTAGCGGCATTCGAATTCACAACTTCAGTGGTGATAGGCACTGATTTCACAGGTAGTTGTAAATCTAACTACCATACGATCACGACCATGAAGGACACTTAAGGCATTGGAATTTTATTTTACATTGAAACTTAAAAAATCCATTTTTGATGATATATCAACTTAAGTCTTCATCCATCATGCATTTAGTCTAGAGTTAAATCACCCTCTTGTCCAGAGATCTTTTTACCTACATTTAGTCTAGAGTTAAATCACCCTCTTGTCCAGAGATCTTTTTACCTACATTTAGTCTAGAGTTAAATCACCCTCTTGTCCAGAGATCTGTTTACTTACATTTAGTCTAGAGTTAAATCACCCTCTTGTCCAGAGATCTTTTTACCTACATTTAGTCTAGAGTTAAATCACCCTCTTGTCCAGAGATCTTTTTACCTACATTTAGTCTAGAGTTAAATCACCCTC
>MJUT01056169.1:132508-150550 GCA_002080005.1 Gigantidas platifrons | reverse complement strand
TTGTCCAGAGATCTTTTTACCTACATTTAGTCTAGAGTTAAATCACCCTCTTGTCCAGAGATCTTTTTACCTACATTTAGTCTAGAGTTAAATCACTCTCTTGTCCAGAGATCTTTTTACCTACATTTAGTCTAGAGTTAAATCAGCCTCTTGTCCAGAGATCTTTTTACCTACATTTAGTCTAGAGTTAAATCACCCTCTTGTCCAGAGATCTTTTTACCTACATTTAGTCTAGAGTTAAATCACCCTTTTGTCCAGAGATCTTTTTACCTACATTTAGTCTAGAGTTAAATCACCCTCTTGTCCAGAGATCTTTTTACCTACATTTAGTCTATAGAGTTAAATCACCCTCTTGTCCAGAGATCTTTTTACTTACATTTAGTCTAGAGTTAAATCACCCTCTTGTCCAGAGATCTTTTTACCTACATTTAGTCTAGAGTTAAATCACCCTCTTGTCCAGAGATCTTTTTACCTACATTTAGTCTAGAGTTAAATCATCCTCTTGTCCAGAGATCTGTTTACCTACATTTGTAGTTGATGATGTTAATATTTATAAATTGGTCCCATCTGTCAAAGGGCTTCATATAGAAAAAAAATCAGATTCCAAATATTATAGAAAGTACATACTTTTGATCTTTAAGTTTTATGATATATGTCTTGTTTTGTTTTTTTTACATATTGCAGAAATCTGGAGGTAAATTGGCAGCTGGTAGAGTAGAAATTGATGAAAGTGATCAACCTGTTAAGAAAAAACGTAAAGTTGTATCCAGAGTAGTCCGTCCAACTTTGGATGCACGATTTAGAGGAGTGGATGCCTCTTCTGTTAAAAAGGTAAATTTTGATTGACCTCTATAAAGTCAAGATTATATGTTCAGATAATGATAATATGGTATCATCATGCTCATTGTTGTATGCTGTTTATCTTTTATTTGTTAACAGTTCTTACTCATGATACCAAAGCTTATGATAATTCAGCAGATTTAGTCGTATCAAAATTTGTAATATATTTTGCAATTAATTTTTCTGTGTTTTTAGGACAACTATGGACCATATTAAAACATTATTACAATACACATACTTCATATTAAAACATTATTACAATACACATACTTCATATTAAAACATTATTACAATACACATACTTCATATTATTACAATACACATACTTCATATTTTGATGTTCAAAAATACATGTATTCAAATACTGTATTTACTAGTCGAGAAGTCTGAAAATTTGGGTGTGAAATTACATTTCCAAGAAGGACTTCCAACTTATAGGCATGAACGATGACTAGAGAATGCTTTATTGCCGATTTACTATGAAATTACATGTATCACATAAGCTGTTTTTATTATACCGTAATTAATAATTGTTTTAACTTATGTTTTTTTTTATTCTAATAGGTCATTATACAGTGTTATGTACAATATGGAAAGATATTGTACGAGTCTATTGTATTGAAAACCTGTATTGGACGAGACGCCTGTGGCATCGAGTCCAATACCGGTTTTCAATACAATACGGACGAGTACAATATCTTTCAATATTGGACATAACACTGTATAATGACCTATTTATTATACAGCTGAAATTATCAATACTATAAAAACAATTTTATGTTGAACTTTTAATACAGTCTAAATAGAACAACTGCACAACAGTATCAAGTTCGTTAGGAAAATGTTCTGTATCAATACAGATCTCGTAAGCTCTAAAAATGAATTAAAAACAGCAAAATAACTGATCAACAATTATTCTGTTTAGTTTTCTATTCTTTGGTACTTGTGCCTCCACAAAATCCTGGCTATTTCATCGTCATTTAACATTTTCCTGTTTGTTTTGTTTACAAACAGACGACAAAAATCAACGAGTTACTTCCCTTACATAATGTACAATACGAAAAACATACGGATTTTTCGGGACGTCCAATACAGAAAAAATACGGCTTCCGGTTGTACAATACAGGAAAAATAATGTACGGTCACATGTCTTAAATGGGTGTTTTTGATTGGATTAAAATTATAGCTGTATAATAATATATAATATTGACAGTTTGGTAAAATTATGTTATAATTGCCATTGTTTTCAGTTGTGTATTGAACTTTTACACTTACATCACAGTTTTTTAAATTTATATTCAAAATTTTAGTTTTATTTATTTTTCTTCAAAGGTATCAGAAATGCTTAAAGGCAAGGAGTTTTGTGTTGTAAATGGCTCATCTTCTTTACCTAAACCTGCCTTAGAAAAGAAAATTATAGAATGTGGAGGAACTATAGTTCAAAATCCAGGTCGGTACTTACAGTGTACACTTTTTAAGCACAATGTCACATTATGATTAAGTAATATTTAGAGTACTTTTAATTTCGTGTATGTGCTGATAAACTGATCGAGTGGTCATATATTGTGGATAAATCATATTTGGTCGTCCTGTGGAGATAATATATGAACTCGATACTTACCACTACATTATGGTTCTCTGCGGATCATGCAACATTAAGGAGATAGAAATAAAACTGGCAGTCAGAAAAATGTGTTTTGATAGAGTTACATATCTGGTGCATCATGGATAATGCACTTTAGACAGAATGGAACCAACCTATGCAATCGGCGCTTATCACCAATAAAGTTTTGAGTTCCAATCCCGCTCATGGCAATGTGTACATGATACAACATAATGAGATAAAGTGTGTCAGTGACTTGCGGCAGGTCTGTAGTTTTCTCCAGGTACTCCGTTTTCATCCACCAAGAAAACTGATTGCAATGACATAACTGAAATATTGTTGAAAGTATCGTTTAAAACACCATAACTCTAAACCATTTCGACAGAAAAAATTTCATGCAGACATTAAAAGGTGTATTACATAATATGATTTGTTCTTGTTCTAATATAACCAAAAACCTTTTGATATCAAGGATCTATCTGTTGTCTATTTGTTTGTCCTTGTTGTTTATACAGGACCTTGATATGTTTGTATCTGTTTTATCTTATTTTTGTTTTTGCAGGATCTTCAACATTTTGTGTATTAGCAGAAAAAGTGGCTCTGAGAGTTACAAACTTAATTAAACGTGATATGTATGATATTGTCAAAATTGAATGGTTTGAAAGATGTATGGATGCAGGCCATTGGGTGCCATGGTAAGATATCAAAATTTATTTAATGTAATATGGAAATGATGTCTTGTCTATGAAAATTGCTGAAGACAAGACCTAGCTGTCATTGTTAGCATCTTCAGTTTCGGTTGAAGTATTTTGTTTGATCTCAAATAACATCATCAAACACTCTGATTATTTCACTACTACAATACTTGGTCAGATAATTGTTAATTGTTAAAATATTATACCTGGAAACAAATTTTGAAAATTATTTCCATTCTTTTTTCTTGTAATGTGGCAGGGAATTTAGATTTTTTATACATTTTTTCCGGGATTTCAGGCCTCGACATTAACGTTTGTCCGATTGTCCGGTACCAGTGAAAACTGACGTCAGACAAGTAGATCTTGTATTACAGTTGTCCGACGGGACAAGTGAAAAAATTCAGGACAAATCCGGTAAATATCATTTATTCCCACCAGTATAAAATACTGGGTTTGTTGTATAAAAGAGCCCTGTTTGATCTCCAATTTGTACATAATTTATTTTGATTAAAACTAAAGTGAAACGGCAGATCAAAACTCTTTTATTGTCATTTATCATTCCTCTATGCATGAAGTTCAAGGACATTGACAAAATTAAAGTCACAATCTCAGAAACGGTTTAATGAATGAAAATATCAATATTTGAAATATAAGAACAAGAATCACTCCGGAACGGACACGTAAAAATTATTGGATATCAATTGGCACCAAATTTAAACTTGTCTTTATGTGCAAAATACGATAGAGGACTTGATATAGGCTTTTGGGAAATATTGAAACCATTAAAATTGACAAATATTACAAGCTTTTTCCTGATTAAAACAAATGGTTGAAAAGATCCACTGACTAAAATTTTTATTTCTCTGTGAATTTTAATAAAATACTTTGCTTTATTTATATACAAATGTATATATAAAAAAAAAAATTCTACAAAATGTTTACTTCAAAATAGACTTGTTTTAGCAAACAATGTTCATAAAAATATATATACAGTTAATTTGCATTACTAAAACGAGAAATGGAAAATTGGTAGCCCTTGATTGAAAGCAACCACTGCAGGAAAAGCTTGATATTTTTTTCGGTCCTGTGAAATTCTGTTCGGTCTGGTAAAAAGGGAGTCTTTACCAGACTGAATGTCTGGTAAAGTGAGATAATGTTTGTGAGACAATAACCAAAACATTTTACACAAATTGCTGATAATTATTCTCTGGTTTTTATCATTTTTATTTTTAAAAAATTTGGACAACTGAAAGATTGAGACGGACAAGTACTTTTTTTAGTTAGTTGTCCGAAGGGACAAGTTAAAAAAAATGTTAATGTAGAGGCCTGGATTTATCTGTCACTTTGAAATTTTGAATTTTGATTAAATATAACAATCCTTTATATAAAATATGAATTTTGGTTAAAAAAATTCTTGTGATCAAAATATTAAACAGAATAATGATTACCAGACTATATACATATTTAACATGTCACCAGGAGATATGATTCATTTCAACTATAAAGATCATAAGATTATATATTTTGTTTAACAGGTCACCAGGAGACATGATTCATACGTCTCCAAAGACACAGAAATCTTTCCAACAAGATTATGATGTCTATGGTGATAGCTATACTGAAGACACAACTGCTGAACAATTAAAATCAGTGTTTGAAAGAATAACACAGGTATTATCTGATGTAGATTTTACATTTTATATAAAGGGATGTCATATTTTAGATATAAATGTACAATACATGCTTACACCACTAAATTTCAGCAAACCTCAAATGAGTGAATTGCAAGTCAATAAGTGGAGCACAGAAAATGATTTCTGGGGGACTCCTGTCTGGCCATTGTGTTGTGTAGGTCTTTTGACATCACCACCGACAGGATCGCAAAACTAGTATGATAGAATTTCAGAGCCTCGTTTGTTGGCCTTTCAATACGCTCTTCCTCCCAGAAGCAATAGTTCTGGAATACTGAGAATGACGATGTCAAACAACATGTGCGATAAATTACGATTATTTCATGTGACTATTTGAATTTGTCGTTGGCGGATGAACACGTTGGTGACGTCACAATACCAACCCAGGTTATCGAGTATAACCAAAATTTTCTCCAGATGGATTAGCCAATCAGATTGAAATATTCAAATCAAAATAAATTATTTGTAAATATTTGATATTGGCTAAATTTGTCAACAAATTGACTAGATTGTATTTAACTTTTCTTTTGGATGAAATTCAATATAAAGAGAATTTATAATTCTGGAAAAATACATGCAAGTACTATTAATTAAAAGATCAATTTCCACTAAATTGCAACATATGATTATTTTAGATTTCTAATGTAATCTATACATCAATTTAATATATTTTTAGGATATTGATTGTGTTAATGAGACAGATGTAGCTGAACTAGAACAGAAATATTTCCCTGATGAGTCACCGTATGGCCTGTTTAGAACCTGTAGGTTAGTATCGTAAAAGTTTGTATTATTGTTTCTATAAATAGTTGAAGCTCATTGTGTCAAAGTTGAAGGGAGCTATTATTTTGGTTCAAATTAAGCAAATATTTTAGTTATCAGGTAAAATTCAGAAAACAATCACTGTGAGTGGACCATATTCTTATTTTGAGTTATCTTAGAAAATGACTTTTCTGTGTAGAAAAAAGTAGAAAGTGCTCAGGTGACGTTAAAAACTCACTACTCAAACTTTCACTATTGCTTAATGTTCAATGCAGCTCATATTTTGCTTTGTGAGTCTCAGATGTTGACAGGTTCAAATATTCCAAGCAAAAATTCAAAACATGTCCGTATTGTACTGGTTGTGCTTATATTAGAACTAAGTCTAGAAATTAAAAATCATGTGACTAGATAAAACTTTATATACACGTATATTATGTAGACAATATGATGGGCCGTCATGGTCGTGATCTTATGGTAGTTGAATTTACAACTACCTATGCAATCAGTGCCTATCACTACTAACATTATGAGTTCGAATCCCGCTCAGGAGAGGTTTATTCGATACAACATTGTGTGATAAAGTATTTGTAACTTATGACAGGTCAGTGATTTTCTCCTGGTACTCTGGTTTCCTCCACCAATAAAACTGACTGTCACGATATAACTGAAATATTGTTGAAAGTGGTGTTAAACACTATAACCCTAACCCTTAAAAACCATGTGACTAAATAAAATGTTATATATTATGCAGACAATATGGTGATATATTTTAGATTCTACATGGACAAATATTTGGTAATTGGTGATACCTCAACACATATTAAAGATTCTAGTTTAGACCTTTTGGAGTTAGAACTACGATTTTTTGGTGGAACAACATCTGACGATTTAGATGATGACGTGTCACATGTTTTGGTAGATAAAAAGTAAGTATTGCCCACCACTGGTACATATGAATGAAGAAGTGGCAAGCAAAGCTTTATTCAGTCTATTGATATTAAATTTGTATCATTGGTTTTTCATTCATGTTTGTTTACATCTATATTCTTTTAAACACACCCCATTTTACATGACAATTTTTGTAAGCATGTTATACTATTAGTTATTTGTTAGCATATTTTACAAGCTTATTAGCTTTACTTATAAGATTTTAATGACTTTTTTCATTTACAGAGATTTGTCCCGAGTGGCTGAACTTAAAACTGAAAGACGAAGCAGAAGTAAGAAATATCACATTGTAACGTCTGACTGGGTACGAGAATGTATGGAGGAAGGAGATTTATCTTCAGAAAGACAGTTTGAACCATCTTAGTATAGTTTTGATCAATGCATTTTTCCATTACAATCATTTTATATGTATGGTTTTATTACATGTGTATGTATATTTAACAGTAGAGAGATAATTGTTCATTTTGTATGTTTCGTGCCATAACCATTCCATTTCTATCATTTTTTCCTGAGACATTGCACAAAGTTGATATATTTGGAGATTTATGTACCAAGCCAGGAAAGTGAGAGGCCATGTATGTGTGTTAGGGTTATTGAAGTACCTGTAACAAACCAGGAAAGTGAGTGACCATGCATGTTAGGGTTATCAATTTTAACTCTTTCTACGATTTTGATATTTGATTTAGGAAATGTTCTGACAGTTTTTCATTTTATTACTTGTAAGTTCTGTCATTAAGAGTATACTTTGTACCAGCATTGTTCCGCTCCTCTTTAGTCCACCACCCTCACTTATCGCCAAAAATGTTCAAAGTCCAAATTTCAAAAAATCGTGTAGTTTACTTGTAACTTGTCGGTAAAATATAGGTTGCTGCAATAGACAAAAGTATAATGAGGGTGTACTTTATATATTCTTATGTAATTCCACATTGAATGTTAAATATACATTGCAAAATTGGAAATATTTTGGACTTTATAGACATATTGGTCACAAAAGACAGGAATTAACTATTACCATAAACGATAGAAGTACATGTATGTTATAATTTATCGAATTATGAACATTTATTTTCTAAGTACACATTTTGCATATTCATAGATGTACCTTCTTTTGATATTTTATAGGAAGGATACAGAATCAATAGTAATTCCACTTATGTTTACATGTCAAGTTTATATTTAATCAAATTTTCTTTTCACATGATGAATCATTGAATGCAGACTATTGTAGTTGAATCATTTCAAAGTTCAGATTGTCAGGTCATTGAAAGACATTATGTAAAGATTGTTGTCTTTTTTATTTATTTGTATGGCAGCTTCTTTTTTTTTTTTTTTATAGATATTTAAAAATAAACATAATATACAAATTGTTTTTATTCTTTTTCTTTTATAATTATTTTTGCCTCATCACTGCTTCCTGTATCTATATCTGTATAACATTTTCCTTTTTTTCCCTTCAAAAGCATTTTGAATCAAACTGTGAAGGTCATCCCATCAAATGTAAATTGTTCTCTCCATGATGGAGCTGACAAATTACTCATTTGACATTAAACATCAATCACTCAATCTGCTAACTTTAGACTTATACACTGGACATTAGCTGTGCACGCTGACCCTCTGATTTTCATTTGAAGTGTCATTATCTTTTGATAAGTTTATTAAACTCTTTTAAACATCTATTGCATTACAAATGGAAGATTTGCTCATTTCGTTAAAAATCTTCATTAGAAATAATATTCAACGGCACCTTTATAAATCTGTTACAAAAGGAATTGCCAATGCTATTCATTTCCAAAAAACACAAAACAAACAGGAAATATAAAACGTGCATGTCAATCTTGGTTTTCCGGAAATCATCCTCTGCACGTAACTATGCCAATCATGGTATACCGATACTCATAGCCAAAAGGGGAGGTTATTCATTTTATGAAATACTTAGTGAAATCATTATGAATATTGGGCAGTGAATCTAGTACCTAGTGATCAATGTAACCACCCCATAAAACATTTGGCCTGACAAAACCTTTTTTTGACACCATATTCCTTTGAGACCCCTAAAGTCTTTTGCGTCTGATACAGCTTTAGATCTTCTCGCAACAATATAAACCTAAAGATGTTTATTGATAACTGCTTATAACATTCTAAAAAAAAAACCTAGGACCTTCCCAACAATTAGCAGGACTTTCAGGATTTAACACTGAAAGATCCAAGATATTTCACTTTAAAAAATTATTTTGAACCCCTGGTAAGTTCAGATGGAGATATTATTTACCAGTATTGACAAATAACAACTGCCTTCAATATTTCAGTTATATCGTGGAAGTCAGTTTTATTAGTGGAGGAAACCGGAGTACCTGGAAAAAACCACAGACCTGTCACAAGTCACTGACAAACTTTATCACATAATATAGTATCAAGAATACCTCCCCATCAGTAATAACAACAAATTCTAGAAATAAACATTTATTTGAGACAAAAGTGGTGTAAAATGCAACAAAATCACAGTTTCTTGTTGTAAATATATAACAATTTACAAATTATACTTTTATAAAAATTAATGATAAAAATATATACTTGGAAAATGCCAAATATATATAAAAAATGCCTTGTATAAAAATAATCTAAAAAAACAAATAGTCATTTTAAAAAACAAATCATTGGTTCATAAAGGGAGGGGAAGAGCTTGCATTGGGTTATCTTGGATGGAAGAATCATGATCACCACAATGTATTTCTGGAAATAAGGTGGAAATAGACCATTACATGGGAAAACATTTTTTTTATAGTATCTGTGAAAGCACTCTTAGCATAAATATTCAAATTGTCATGGCAATTTTGCAATGTGCAGTTGATTTGACAAGTCAAAAATGCTGAAATATGATATTTCTTGAATGAAGAAAAATACTTGTTAAATAATTGCTTAGACCAAGCATAACATCACAGCAATATGGTTAACAGTCATATCTTCAATAAAGAGAAAGATTTAATCAGTTCTGAATAAAACTTCCTACTGATACAATATCAGATGCTACTTTCAAACAATATTTCTGTTTTACCATAGAAATATATTTTATTGGTGGATGAACCAGAGATAACAACCAACCTTTCAGTGACTGACAAACTTTCTCATAGAAGGCTATGTGGAATATATCTCATCATGGGAGGGAATAAAATTCTCCAACCTAAGTAGTGAAAGGCACTAATTGTATAGGTATAAGTAAATTTAACTACCAGTAATCACAGCAACAGTGGTCATTTCTCTAACTGATGGCTAGAAAGTCATGTTACATGATATAGTGATGAGGTTAGTGGTTTTGTGAATGAATACAAAATAAAAAATAATTACACACAGTAAAAATCTATACAAACAATAATTAACAATTTGAAGAAAAAAACAATTTATATGTCAATAATAAATTCATAACTGTAAAAAAATACATATAAAATCTTGTAATGGCACTGAATATAAAACTTACAATAAAAAAATGTTCATTTTTGAGTATTAGTAAGAAAGGATATGGATGTAACCATGAGAGAATATCCAAATTTACATTTGAGCAAACATTTAAAGTAAAGAAACAGAACTTTTATTGCTGTTCTACATCTTTTTTCACAACTTCCTTATTTTTACTTTTCTTTCCCTTTTCTTCATTTTCTAAATCTTGTAATTTCAAAGCAGAAGGTAACATTGTGATTTTTATATCAGTTTCTCTCTTTTTAAAATTATCTAAGGCTGACATGGCTATATATTGTTCGTTATGGTTTTTCATTGGAATTTTAAATCTCTCTATATTAGCTCTAGCTTTCCTTGAAGTAAGCAGATTGTCAACACTGGTCCGGATGGCATGTAACTGATGTCTTGGATCTTCCTTTGGTAGTGGTGGACAATTACACTCATGCCTCACATGTAAATACTGTAAAAAATACAACAAATTAGTTTCTGTGGACAATCTATCTATGTAAAAATCAATGGTAATTAGTTTAATTACTGTAAATAATCAATTTTGAGGATTATTTGTTATCAGAGTATGAATATTAGAAAGTAGAGACCTTGTATAGGCACAATCTTGTTGATCAATCCCATTCATATATAGTTGTGAATAAAATATGCTTAAAACAAATAAACAGTAAACATAAAATGTTCAATGAAACATAATTATGGGTAAAGGGGGAGACAATTTCACACATTTCCTATTTTTCCCATATCCATGTAAATCATTTTTGAGAGTAAAAACTATACATGTATTTATTAAACAATAACAATAACTACCAACTGATAACAGTGGCGTGTCTATGGAAAGGAACACAGATTTATTTGTGTAGAGTTTTACATGATGTTTCATACAAAATATTATGCTAGTTTCATTTCATTTTTGCCTAAAATGACAGAAGATAAACCTTTAACACTTGTTAACATTTCACACAAGAAAGTCGTCTATCTTAACTACTAATTAGCCAAATTTTTAACAAGAAAGGTTTTCAAAAGTTTGGCTTTTTCTAATTTAAATTAGTGACCAAAACGACAAAAAAGTCGGCAGATTATTGGATGAACAAAAAAAAAACCAACTAAATAATCACTAAAAAACATGGAATTAATAAATAGCACAGACAAACTATAGGAGGTTATGGTCTATAATACCACTTTCAAAAATATTTCAGTCATATCATGGCAGTCAGTTTTATTATACCCCCACTCATAGAGAGGGGGCTATATTGGAATCACCTAGTCCGTCCGTCCGTTCACACTTTCGTTAAAGATGTCTCAGCTGCTACTGGAAGAAATGATTTTATTTTTTATACATGACTTTGACATAGTGACTTGTACCGTGTCATCCCTTTCCAGGCTTACCGCACATCTACTTCCTGCTTACCGCGCGACTTAGAATTTTTCATGTTTGCCGTAATGAAAACTTTCCTAACAGATAGCTCAGCTTCTACTGGAGGAAATGATTTTATATTGGATATAAGGCTTTGGCATGGTGACTTGTACCGTGTCATCCCTTTCCACGTTTACCGCACATCTACTTCCTGCTTACAGTGCGACTTAGAATTTTTCATGTTTGCCGTAATAAAAACTTTCGTAACAGATATCTCAGCTTCTACTGGAAGAAATGATTTTATATTTGATAAATGGCTTTTGCATGATGAATTGTACCGTGCATCCCCTTTCCAGGTTTACCGCACATCTACTTCCTGTTTACCGCGCGACTTAGAATTTTTCATGTTTGTTGTAATGAAAACTTTTGTAACAGATATCTCAGCTTCTACTGGAAGAAATGATTATATATTTGATATATGGCTTTGGCATGGTGAATTGTACTGTGTCTCCCCCTTCCAGGTTTACCGGACATCTATTTCCTGCTTACCGTGTGACTTAGAATTTTTCATGTTTGCCGTAATGAAAACTTTCGTAACAGATATCTCAGCTTCTGCTGGAAGAAATGATTTTATATTTGATATATGGCTTTGGCATGGTGACATATACTGAGTCTCCCCTTTCCAGGTTTACCGAACATCTACTTCCTGTTTACCTCATAGTTAGTGCTCCATTTTCTGGTAATGAGTGTCGAGATATACACAACTTTGACACAAATGAACGAGTGGGGGTATTCTTAGCACGACGTAGCGTGCAACATCTTGTTGGTGGAGGAAACCAGAGTACACCACCGACCTGCCGCAAGTCACTGACAAAATTTATCTCATAATATTGTATCGAGTACACCTCGCCTGAGCAGGGTTCGAACTCACAACATTAGTGGTGATAGCATAGTTAGTTGTAAATCCAACTACCATACAATCACGACAGCCTCCACTTCAAAGAAAAAAAATGCAATTAATAATTAGCATAGACAATCTATAGAAGCAATAATAAAACTATATCCAACAATGGTAGTCATTTAATATTTCTGATCTACATGTACATAAAAGACCATAAAATTACAACTCATGCACACTTTGGTTTCTACTAGCTGGTTGCTTAGTTTTTGAGTAAAAGGATATTTATAGTTTTCCTATATGGGTCTGTTTAACTATGCTAATTTGTAGCAGTCATTTTGATTTTCCAATCAACAAAAAACAGTTTTAAATTAGTAATCAATTACAGTCTGGTTTCCAACAGTTTTGGGGACACATGTTGGTTTTTTTTAGCTTTTTTTCCTATACTATAGTCCTTCGTTAAACTAAGATCAGCGGTGATGTCTATCTTGATTTTCTGATCACTACTTATAAACACAAAAGGACTATACAAAGAAGATTCCTGTCAAGATTCGTTCCATTTAACCCAGTGGTTTCTGAGAAAAAGATTAATATATGTTAATGTTTAAAGATGACAATGATGTATGTAACGTGACTACAGTACCTCCATGGACCTTTAGTTAATATGAGCTAAATACATGTGTAGTAATCCACAATCTCAAGTAAGTCATCATACAATACATGTGTTTTAACTTACCTTATTAAGTAAGCAATCAAACAATTCTGCTCTTTTGTGTGACGATGGGTGAGTAGACAACCATTCAGGAACTGACCTGCTTTCTACCTTTTCAGACAAGTCCATCAGGTGCCAAAACACTGTTCCAGAACGGATATCATAGCAAGCCTAAAATCAATCAATATTATATGTATTATTATTTTCCCCTCTCATACAGTAATCTCTCTCTTAAAAGGTCATTCAATAAATAATTTAATGTAAAAGAGTATATTGATTGTGGAGGGCTGTCATCTTTCATCTAGTTGCTATAGAAACCTGTATACAAGGATGCACATATAACAACATATTTCCAAATTCTTTTTGACTAATGCTTTGTCAGCTTGAAATAATAATAATATGTAAAGAACATGAGAGACTATCCAACATTATACTTAAACCGGGACTGTCAGTATAAATAGCTGTGGGCGGAGCAAACATTCAGATTGTTCATTATTTTGACCACGGTTATTTCGAGGAGGAAAAATCAATGATACATAGTTTCAGTTACTTTTGGAGCAAAATATTTGACAGGCATGGTCACTAGTGTTCCTCCCTACGTAAAACTTTCAGTCATATTAAAAATAATATTCTTCATCAGTCTAAAAACTACAAAAATCACTTCGAAAATTCAAATTTCTGAGGTACGTTGATCATGTGACATACAGTTTCATAAATATGCTGTTCATATCAACGGGAATTTTTGATAAGCTCTGCCCACAAATTTTGTCAGTAGGCACTACCGCAAATTCCCCTTTAAACAAAAATTAATGTAAAGAAGCAGCATTTTTATTGCTGTTCTACATTTCGAAGTCACAATAGGGTCTTCAACAATGAGCATAAAGCAGACCCTAAAAATGAGTGTGAAAAAGCCCCTAGTCTACAGTCGAGAGGTACTCTACTTCCTACATCTGTCAATAAATGCTACATGTAAGCATCTTTGTTGTTTTGTTGTTATTTGGTGTATAGAATCTTAATATGCATATTATAATGATTATGAATTATCTTTCTACTAAATAAAAATGACTTAATTAGGACATACTTATTGGCAAATTAAAAATCTGTTGGACAGTAAGGGTTGATATTTGACTTAAAATTCTATAAAAAAAAAAACTAGAAAAGAAGTATGCCCCCGCACTTGATAATTATGGACAAAGTTGTTTTGTTAGGAGTGATTTAAAAAAAATTAAGTGTGTCTGTAAGACACAAATGATGCCCCTGCCCGCCTGACCATAAGAAATTATAAACAAATCAAAAACTGTAGTAGGAGTCATACAAACCATGTTTCCATTATGTAGCTAGTAAGAAGGAAATGAAGTCCAACTACCTGTCATTATCAAATATTTGATGAAAATCAAAATCCTGTGGACATGCACACCTCCATTATGTGTATAAACATCCTGCAAAATATTAAAGCTGTAGCTCCAAAACTGTAGGAGGAGATAGCCGAACAAACCATGTTCCCTTTATGCAGCTAATACGAAAAAAATGACAAACCATGTATCTATATCCAGACGGACATGGGTAAATTAATATGCCCCTCGCCCCCCCCCCCCTCCCGACTCTTCGTCGCGAGGGCATAAAAAACAGATTAAAGCTTACTTTGGCTGCTATCTCTAAGCCTACTCTATCAGCCTCATCTTCAAGGAATCTACTGTAAGGTAAATGCAACATCACCTGAAATATTAAAAGAAGACTAGTTGATGTAGGTAAAACAATGAACATTTCAAAAAACCCAAACATTATGAAAGTATTAGAAACAATCTTTTCTCCTTGGTCTAATTGTTGCTTCTCTGCTAAGTACGCAGCACTAAGGAGAAAGAGCAAAGACTGGTCGGCTCGGAATCAGAATAATGTGTCAGAGTAGGGCGACATGTCTACCTGAGGACTGTTGTTTCAGTGAGCTAGCACTATAAAAATCCAACTCAGCGTGTTGGTCTAGAATAAAGCAGACCTCATCATCATCTCATTGAAAATTAACGTGTTCTCGCCATGATATAGTTGAAAAATTGCTGAATTGGCATTAAACAACAATCACTCACTCACTCATTCTATTTAATCTTATTGGCATAATTCTGGTAATATATTTCAATACAGCTGTAGCAGACATTTAATAGACTAGATGAGATTTGAAATTTACATGGTTATATGATATTTTTACCATTATCTACAAACTGGACAGTTTATTTAGACACTTGTTGACCTAAATATTTATTGCCATATAATGTCTTGGAATCACAAAATGTATTAACCTTAGTGTTTGCCAACAAGTATCAGAGCACAGTCATGATCAGTTTTAATAGTGAATAGTGAAAATATTACTATCTTATTTTTAAGAAAACTTAGCCTTGGAACATACACCTTATCTATACATATGTAATCATCTAATTATTGTGAACATCTAAACTACAGCCCTATTTTACTGTACGTGTATAAATCATATTTGTTCAAGAACCAATGAGTTAAAATAGCTACATGTATATTCAACACATGTACAGTCATAAATTACTTACATTTAGAATTTTATTGAAGAACCAGTGAGTTACAATAGCTATACCATCAGTTGGCATAAAGGCCCATAAAAATGTCATTGCAGATATCACAAAATAATCCACCAGTTGTGATCTACTCAAATTTTCTGCCTGAATAATACACATAGATTCATTGAGAGTTATTATATAATCATAACGCAACAAATTTCTCACATTTTAGTTTATACAACTACCGGGTATGCAATAATAATTTAGTAAAAAGTCATCATAAAACCAGAGGCTCACCTGAACCTGTATCGTTAACCTTTTTATCTATATGTTAGGGTTTAAGCAAGTTTTAAATTATTGATAAAAAGTTTTTATTCAATATTCCCACAGTGAAACAATGTCTTGTGCTGTTAGCCAACTTGAAGTTCCGTTCGGCACACATGATTATTCATGTACAATTTTGATTCAATTTATTTTCTAGTATCTGAGAAATTTTTTTCATTATTATCCCATATGGTCCAATGTTGAAAATAATGTTAAAACTATGTCCTGCATTGGCAGGGTTCTGTGTTAAATTTCTCCTGTGGTGGCATGCATCTTGGATTTCCAGTCGACACAAAGAATTAAAAGATTTGTAAGGGAATATCCAATGATGTACAGTTTGGGTTCAATCAAATTTCTAATTTCTGTTGAAAATTAATATTATCTCATATGGTATCTATGTTAAAAATATGTCCTCTGGTCTTGGATTTCTGATCGACAAAAAAAAAGCACAAAATGTTTTAGAGGGTCATGTTAAATTTCCGAATGAAATGAACATCATCAAAAAATTAAGGACCACCCAAGTAATATTTATACCAGTATGGTTCTAGTTGGGTCAATAGCTTGTGAGAATTAGATTGAAATGTTAATAGCTAATGGACACAAAAGATGATGACTGACACAAAGTGCTGACAATACCTCAGAGGCTCACATAGACTTGGTCCATGCGAGTCAATAAATACTGGTTTGCTGTACCCAGACTAAAGGCTCACATAGACTTGGTCCATGTAGGTCAATAAATACTGGTTTGCTGTACCCAGACTAAAGGCTCACATAGACTTGGTCCATGCGAGTCAATAATACTGGTTTGCTGTACCCAGACTATCAATTTTTTAGAGTTAAGTGTGTATGAAGATTACAAATATGTTTACCTTTAAATATAGTCATAAAACTTACTTTTAATGCAAAGCAACATACTGAAAATAGTAAAAATAGTTTCATAGCAAACAAATTTTAAAAACTAATTTTACCCAAGTTTCAAATTTGGAGGGGTATAACTCTAGAACTCCTGATTTAAAACAAAATCCTACAAGGGGCTGATCTTGACAGTAATGAAGTTATACTCATATACAAAGATATAAATGCCTTGGAAAATACTTATCTGAGTTGAGTTACTTAATCCAATGATGGACATATTTTCAGTCATGCCTGTAATGACAGTATCATCAACTGTTTTAAAGATGGAGACAACCAGATTATTTGTAGACAACCGATAATGAAACTTGATCATATATCAATTTGAAAATAAAATTGCAGACTTTTCTAACATTCCTAATAGAACTTCTACAAACCGCATGTTTCAATAAAGCATGAGCCATTTCATGTGCCAAAACAAAAGCTAACTGGTCTTGGTCTGTTACAAACTCCAGCAGTCCTCTATTTACAAATACATGACCTGTCTACAAACAAATCTTTATAAATAATCATTTATATTATTTGTACATCCATTTTTATCTTTTTATTCAACCTGTTACCGTAATTAGTTTTTGAAAAAGGAGGGTCAGTAAATTATTATGGTTATTACTAGCAAACTAATTATATTTAATAGTATAATTTAATTGTATTGAAAAAGGATGCAAGGGAGAGAACTAGTCCAATATTGAAACAGAAATGCATATGGGTTATGTTTGATTATTGTTGTTTAACACCACTTTCATATTTCAAATATATCATGGCAGTCAGTGTTATTGGTAGAGGAAACAGGTTTATCTAGAAACCACTGACCTGTCATAAGTAACTATTCAGTGTTGTCATATCAAACCTGGCTCTAGCTAGTTGGTATCAAACTAACAGTCTTTAAATGTGATACTGTAGGTATTAATTGAGAAGTGATTGAGTGAATGATTGTTGTTTAACACCAAGTGAGCAATTTTTCACCTATATTATGGTGAGAATAAGTTTAATTTTGATGAGACGATGAAGATGTCTCGTTTGTACTAGATCAACATGCTTAGTTGGCTTCTTATAGTGCTAGCTCACTGAAACAACAGTCAGCCGATAGACATGTCGCTTCACTCGGACACATTCTGAAACAACAGGTGGTGTATAGACACGTCGCTTCACTCGCACACATTCTGAAACAACAGGTGGCGGATAGACACGTCACTTCACTCTGACATATTCTGAAACAACAGGTGGCAGATAGACACGTCTCTTCACTCGCACACATTCTGAAACAACAGGTGGCAGATAGACACGTCTCTTCACTCGCACACATTCTGAAACAACAGGTGGCAGAT
>MJUT01056169.1:119613-132342 GCA_002080005.1 Gigantidas platifrons | reverse complement strand
GTCACTTCACTCTGACACATTCTGAAACAACAGGTGGCAGATAGACACGTCTCTTCACTCGCACACATTCTGAAACAACAGGTGGCGGATAGACACGTCACTTCACTCTGACACATTCTGAAACAACAGGTGGCAGATAGACACGTCTCTTCACTCTGACACATTCTGAAACAACAGGTGGCAGATAGACACGTCTCTTCACTCGGACACATTCTGAAACAACAGGTGGCGGATAGACATGCCGCTTCACTCGGACACATTCTGAAACAACAGGTGGCGGATAGACACGTCGCTTCACTCTGACACATTCTGAAACAACAGGTGGCAGATAGACACGTCTCTTCACTCGCACACATTCTGAAACAACAGGTGGCAGATAGACACATCTCTTCACTCGCACACATTCTGAAACAACAGGTGGCGGATAGAAACGTCGCTTCACTCGGACACATTCTGAAACAACAGGTGGCGGATAGACATGTCGCTTCACTTGGACACATTCTGAAACAACAGGTGGCAGATAGACACGTCGCTTCACTCGGACACATTCTGAAACAACAGGTGGCAGATAGACACGTCACTTCACTCGGACACATTCTGAAACAACAGGTGGCGGATAGACATGTCGCTTCACTCGGACACATTCTGAAACAACAGGTGGCGGATAGACATGTCGCTTCACTCGGGACACATTATCAAGATTCACCTGCCAACCAGTCTCTGCTCTTACTCCTTAGGGATGTATGCTTAGCAGAGAAGCTGCAAACATAAATTTCATAGTCTTTGGTTCGACCCAGTCAGGGCTCGAACCCATGGCTGTATGCTTAGCAGAGAAGCTGCAAACACAAATTTCATAGTCTTTGGTTTGACCCAACCAGTGTTTGAACCAGCAATCTACCGCACTTGAGGCGAGCATTTTAACCATGTGGTTATGACTTGACAACGAAGATGAACTACCATACAATCACTGCATAGAAGGCCAGTAATATATATTAGTATTTTCATTATAAATAGCAGTACACAGGGCCCGGGTGGCTCAATAATTTTGATTTGATTTGATTTATTGTTTAACGCCACTTTCAGTAATAATTCAGCTATATCATGGCCACCAGTTTTAGTGGTGGAGGAAGACAGAGTACCCAGAGAGAATCACCTAACTCATTGAGTCATCCGGGCCCCTCAGGTGGCTCAATGAGTTAGGTAGTTGGATAACCTAACAACTCATATAAGCCTATCACCAATATGCCATGGGTTCGCACCCGGCTTTGTAAATTACAAAAAAGGGTGGACTCGACTCACAGCCGCAAGTGATAAAGCTTACCAGTTTCTTGTCCATGGTCGGTGGTTATCTCCGGGTACTCTGGCTTCTTCCACCACTAAAACTGGTTGCCATGATATAGCTGAAATATTGCTGAAAGTGGCATTAAACGCAATCAATCAATCATAGCAGTACACATGTACTATGCACCTTCTTTATGCATGAAATAAATATTATTCCTCATATCTAGGAGAACAATTGTTATTTACAAATATATACATGTAGAATGACAATTTTCTTAATGTTATTGAGCTACACGACTACCTACTAATAAAATAGACAAATGACCACAAAGCTGTGGGTACTGAATGTTTATGATTAATAAAAGCATAGTTCTCAAGATATCAACTTAAGCATTTTTTCAACAAAGCATGAAACAAATTCTAAATCTGAAATTATCAAAAAGGGAAAATAAGTTATCATAAGTATTTAAAGTGATGTCAATAAATATATTTAAGGTGGCTCTATACCTTAGAGACTGCACATATTTGACTGTCATGCCTTGTGAAAGTTAAACTACAAAACCATTAACAAAATTAAATTGGAAGTGCTTAAGGAATAAAGCCACCTTAAATATATACATACCGGTAAGACAAATGCATTGACTGCAGGTTTATCAACAACAGCCACTTTCCACTGTATCTTTTCAAACTCTTTGATATCTTGGTTAGCATTAATTAAATGGCTGAGTGTATTTATCACCACATTGTAGTATATGTGAGTATCTGGTAGAAGTAAACTCTTCGTGCTACTGCATAGCTAAAAAGACAAAAGATTAACAACTCCAAGTGGCTAAAAAGACAAAAGATTAACAACTCTAAGTGGCTAAAAAGACAAAAGATTAACAACTCTAAGTGGCTAAAAAGACAAAAGATTAACAACTCTAAGTGGCTAAAAAGACAAAAGATTAACAACTCTAAGTGGCTAAAAATACAAAAGATTAACAACTCTAAGTGGCTAAAAATACAAAAGATTAACAACTCGAAGTGGCTAAAAATACAAAAGATTAACAACTCCTAGTGGCTAAAAATAAAAAAGATTAACAACTCTAAGTGGCTAAAAATACAAAAGATTTACAACTCTAAGTGGCAGGTCTCTTTTTAATTTAATTCTTTATTTATTTAACGAGGATTGCAGACAGCCAATGGCTACGAGCTGTCTCTTTTTACATACATGCAATATGCATTACCCTAACAAGATGTAAAACAGAAATTTGCAGTCAAATCTGATAACTTACAAATACTTTACTACCTACTGTTAGAATACATTTCAAGAAATAACAATCAAATCTTTTGATAACCATTGTTGATATGTCACATTCCTATGTGTTTGTAGCAGAAATGTTGATATTTTTTTTGTAACTTTGATGGGGAATAATTGATAGAAATCTTAGTTACATGTGTAGCACACTTCATCTTTATGAATTTACATTCAAATTTCAGACCTTTATATAAAATACTATTTTATATTAAAAACTCCATTTTATGTAATTTTAATTTTTCAAGAGATGAAATCCAACACTGGAGTTTGGATCCCCCATATATTAGCATTTTCTATCATATTTTTCTAAGTTAGTGATATAATTCAAAGTGATAAACATAAATTTATATCAAACAAATTTATCCATACATTAACTTGACTTCTGTTATGTCTGTGAAGGATAATTATCAATTCATATTTTAGATATTCATTACATGTCCATGTACAGTTATTAAGAAAAGGATATCAATAAATATGAAAAACAATTATTCTTTCGGGCAGTTAATGGTTACCATGGTAACTAGTGGGTTACCATGGTAACCAGTGAATATTTTAATGTTAAAACAAACCTTTTCAGCATTGAATTCCATAATTTTGTCAAACTGATAGTCTGTAAAAGCAATAAATCTCTCTCTTTTTGTAACTGGTGCTTCTTGTAGATGTGTCCAATAATATATATACCAGCAAACACAGAGGATCCCTATAAATATCGCCACTTCTTGACGTCTCTTTCTTGCAGATTGAATAAAATAATGTCGTTTCTTGTCAGGTAAGGACTGCCACCATTTCCTAAAGCCTCTACAAATATGACAAATATATACAATGAGAATAATTTGAAATGCTCATTTGATATATACATTTAAAATTATTAGTACATGC
This sequence comes from Gigantidas platifrons, assembly GCA_002080005.1. NCBI lineage: Eukaryota > Metazoa > Mollusca > Bivalvia > Mytilida > Modiolidae > Gigantidas > Gigantidas platifrons. Next base: position 128,885 of record MJUT01056169.1, on the reverse strand, counting down.
AGTAAATGCATTATTCTGCATTTTTATTGGAGGGGAATGAAGCAGTTAGAGAGTGAAGAGTGTGTTCTCATACTAAAAATGAGTGTCTATCCCTCACTTTCACACTCATATTGTATAACATCATTTTTTTACCCAAGAGATCCTTGGTAACTCTCCTTTCCCTACAATAAAGTATCCTTTTAAGACACATTAAGACTGGTAACAGCTGGACCCAATGTGCTATTACTTAACACAACAAATTCCTACTCCCAATAACCTAACTTCCCATCGATATACATTGTATATGATAACCCTGATTTTAATCAAGTTGAAACAAAAAGTAGTTCCATTCCTTTGCAGTTTTTGGTTTCTGTTCCATTAACTTCAAAATTGGAATTCCAATCTTTAAACAACTTGAAAGAAGCTTTTTCCCAAAAGGAATAAAGATTAAGGGGAGGTAATTCCACACATCTATTAAAATTATAATTAGAATTCTAATATGACGCCGTGTTATCGTCAGTTTATATAATACTCAACAACAACACTTTTAACACAAACGCGGTAATTTTGTCAATTCGGCTATTCCGTGTACCCTCCCGCGAAATGGTGTACGTTATACTGACCTACATTTACCGTAGAAAATTAAAATTCCGCGAAATGTTGTTGACAATTTTGGCACGTAAACAACATGACGTCATATGAAGACTTCCAGTTTAGAACATAGAGATCCTTACGTTTTTTGGCTTCGTGTACGCCTCCTTGTCGAAGTGGGATTTGTAGTATTTTCCCTTTCTTTTGAATTGATGTTCATCAATGACAACATTTAGTAATCTCAAATGACAGAAATCATATCTAGAAATGACAGAAATCGCATCTTTGTGTTCGGGAGGGTAACGGAACAGCCAAATACATTGCTGTGTGTATAGGCGGCTTTTTTGCAAGTAAATTACCGTATTTGTCCTATTAGAATCGAAATAATCCATGGCAGCCATTGTGTTATATTCATTTAACCATGGGCTGGGCTTCTATAATCATTAATTCAACCCCTCGCTGTCACTCGGGATTAAATTCGATTATAAAGGCCCAGCCCATGGTTAAATGAATATAACACAATGGCTGCCATGGATTATTTCTTAAACAACAATTGCTTATGGTGGCTATATCTTTTGTCAACAGATGAGGAATCTTTGTAAATGACTTTCTAAACATCATTCCTTCATAGTTTGGTTCTAATTCCCCAAGAGATTTCAGGAGTTTTTATATTTTTTTGTACGTAGAATAGTATGATATATAAAGAGTAAAGACCTATTATATTTATCAATATCAAACTTGTATAGTTACTGTACATTGGAACTTTGTGTACTGAAATGCTATGTGTACAGAAAAATAAACAAATTGCCAAAAAAGATGGGTTTTTTTTTTTTTTTTTTTTGCATATTGGTCATGTTTTTGTCAAAACGAAATATAATGAGGAATGTTTGTTGGGGACCTTCCAAACATAATTTCTACAAAATTAGGTTCTAATTAATATTGCACCATACAATGCAGTAGGTTCAGGCAAGAAGATTTTAAAATTTCCAGCCAATCAGAACCAAGAATAACTTATGGCTGCCATGTTTTTTGCTGTATAAAATCAAGGCGAATGTGACAAAATTTAAATTTTGTTAAGAAAGCAAACATTATTTCTGCAAAACTTGGAGTAGCTTAAAAAATTAATCAAATGTAAAATGTTCGAACAATGACTCAAATGGTGACCTGCGATGACACACAAAGTGATGGCAAAATACTAATACAAATGTAGCTACATGTAACATGACCCTTCCCACATATTATATTTAAAATTTGGGAATAACTGTATTGTATTTGAAGTGTTGCCGACAGTTTTTTTTTAATGATATATTGTTAATGTTCTTGACAAAATATATAGTGAAAACGAAGAGCTGGTTTTAGAGGCAACCAACTGCCTACTACCAGAACAGGATTTGAGTATTGTGCAGTGTCCGAAATTCGATAAGAACCTAATTTCGATAGGTCAGTATTTTTAGTGTCGCATTCGGATACTGATGACGTCACCACCCGGAACTTTCTGGTATAGAACGACCTAGTGTTGACGTCTACCACAAGTAAACAAAAATCTAGAAAATGTCTTTAAAAGAAGTGAGTAACTTATTTTATTCCTCCTAGACTAGAAAAACTATGTTTTCACTAATACCATTTTATTTGACCGCAAAACGTTGATTTTCCTCATGAAAACTTAATTAGAATCCACTGAACTGTCATTGTCTTGATCGTCTGCCTCTACGCTAATATATTCTAAAAATAGAACATAGTGGAATGCCTGTCCAAAAATAAAACGTTTGGAAAGCCAAAGGTGTCATGTTATGAAATTGTTCAAATGACGTTCAGAGACATCTTTAAAGAGTGGCAACTTACAGAAGTGAGAATAAAGTGCTACCAATGAAAAACTAATTAAATCTATGATTTTTTTGTAAGTTTATGTCTGTATATTTATTTTATTTTAAATTAAACATGTTTTCCATTAAAAAAAATCTCGAATTTTATCAACTACAATCAAAGGTCATCTTGAGGCTTCATAAGATATTTCATTTTTCTATATTTCTAACAGTCTGCAATTTTTGAGAGAGAGAGAAAAAATATTTGAAAAAAATATATACTTCACAGTATCTTCGAACTTGGTGATTAGTGTCGACATTTTTTTGGGCCGAGATATATCGGGGACGAATATTTTAGGGCCGAATGAGTTGGAATTATCTCCCCTATCGAAATAAGGATACGCCATTTTCTTTCAAGTAAAAACAACGACACACTTCATAAGATTGACACCAGTCAAACTGTTTATCGGATGTTTCTTCTTTTTTGCACAGTTAAACAACTATATTAGTAATNATATTATATTTAAAATTTGGGAATAACTGTATTGTATTTGAAGTGTTGCCGACAGTTTTTTTTTAATGATATATTGTTAATGTTCTTGACAAAATATATAGTGAAAACGAAGAGCTGGTTTTAGAGGCAACCAACTGCCTACTACCAGAACAGGATTTGAGTATAAAATATTGTATTGTAAAATTTAAAGCCAGTTTATTACCTTCCACTGATTATTCCTGTACCTTTCAAGATATTTCTCAAGATTGGCCACAGTGCTGGATCAAAATAACGTCTTGAACTTGTGTGAAATTTACATGCAACTGGAACAACACTTTTCAATTTAAGAAACTTGTTAATGTTATCAATGGACAGAACACGGTTTAACGAGAATGTGTTTATTTTGTTAGAAGTTGGATCTCGAAAACTTGACAGCGATTTCTTTGAGACAGAAATGCCTTTTCTACCGTGAAATTTAACACACGAAATTCCATTCCCCCTTGGAAAATACATCTTAGAGACAAGAGGCAATCTTGATATCATTTTAGCTGACGACAGGTCCTTTTCGTTCAAATGTGGGAAAAACAAGTGAAGAAGCAATATAAAGGGAGATAATTAATGTTTTATAATAGAATTAGAATTAGAATTATCTTTATTAACCAATTAATAATAATAATAATTCTTTATTGGATAGATAACAATGTGTAATCCATGTTCACATACAATGACAATACAAGTATATAAATACTGATGCATATAAATACAAAGAAATGATTTAATTATAGTTCTAATAACACCATACAAATGTATTCTCTAAAGTCCAAATAACCATTTTTTTTTTATTTTAAGAGCAAAAAGAATACAAATAAAAAAGAGAAGAGAAAAATAAAACAAAACAAAACACTGTCCTGAAAATGGAATCTCCACACTAATTTAATATTCCTTTGCTTGATATTGTTTCAGAGGATAGTGGTCCTTGTTGTGGCCTCATCGCTGTGTTGCATAAGGAACATTTGTTCCCGTGGAAAAAAGATCCCTCTGGAACAAATTTTTCGTGAAATAAATTCTGGAAGAACAAAATTTATTGAGAAATTTAAATGAAAAGTATTGCACTATTATTAGAATATTACCTACTGCAATGATGTTCCATGGCCGGTGGGGGCCAGGTGACTCAAAGTGAGTTAGGTCGCTGGATCTAACAACTCATACAAGCCTATCACCAATACAGCGTTGGTTCGCGCCCGGCTTTGTAAATTACAAAAAAGGGTGTACTCGACGCGCAACCGCAAGTGATAAAGTTTACCAGTTACTTGCCCATGGTCGGTGGTTCTCTCCGGGTACTCCGGCTTCCTCCATCACTAAAACTGGTCGCCATGACTTATAGCTGAAATCTTGTTGAAAGTGGCGTTAAACACCAAAAATCAAATCAAATCAAATCAAATCCATGGCCGGTTGTTAAATTTATAAAGTTCTACATTGTAGCATTTGTTCCACTGGTTAACTAGTTTTATTTCGTGAAATACGGTCATTTTAAAATAACTACATTTGTATTGTGTTAACATTCCTGCATATGGAGTATATCTCTGAGTTGATACGACATTCCAGAGCTTGTGGTCGTCCTATCAGGATTTTCTTGGTAGAGGGTTGATGCGGTTACAAGGAAGCTACTGAACCAAAGGTACATCTGGGTTAAGTTGAAGTCATCACTTCGAAAGTTTAACGGTCGCTAGTACCATGACTTGGTTTACCGTTATGGAATATATGTGTGGCAAATGACCACGAATATGTTCCACTTGTCGTTAGCACTTCCCGGTCCTGATTCATATATGGAGTATATCTCTGAGTTGATACGACATTCCAGAGCTTGTGGTTCCTATCAGGATTTTCTTGGTAGAGGGTTGATGCGGTTACAAGGAAGCTACCGAACCAAAGGTACATCTGGGTTAAGTTGAAGTCATTACTTCGAAAGTTTTACGAATGATGATATAGCTGAAAGATTGCTTATTAAAATTGGCATTTAACAAGACATTCACATTCACTCCAATTCAGTGGATAACGAATTTAAAACAAATATATTTCACTGAAAACATTGTTATGCTTGTATATGAATTAATGTGACTATTTTGTGTCACAATGCCTACATACAAATGTAGCTGTTTATTTCAATCTGGATGTAAGACTATCTGTGGTTTATAAAAAAAAAACTCCCATTAAAAACTCTTAATTTAAAACCGTGTCAATATCAATATGCAAATGTATCGAGAACAGATCTCCATTTACAAATATACCTTTCTACTCATGTCAATGCTTTTTTTTTTCAGATTCAAACATGTCAAATGGTGATTACAATGAGAATGATGTAAGTATTAAGTAGTCATTTGCCTTTATTTAATTTGGAGGAGGAGCGTGTATGGGGCTATGTTTTTTTCCCAATGACAGAGCAACATTTATTAACACGAAACAAATTTCGGATTATTTGTTTTGGACCTGAATAATCAGCATTTTTTTTTCTCAAATATTACCAACATTTTTTGTTGGAAAGTGCAGGGTCAAAATATTTTTTTTTATAAAACTTGGCGACAAAAATATTAAAAAACATAGCCCCTCTAAAAATTAAATGATTATTCCCTTAAGTCTTATTCTTAATCTGAAGCCTGTATCAATGCAGGAAAACAGACATGGGTAATAGTAAAGCAGACATGGGTAATAGTAAAGCAAGCTTTTGTATGTCTGGAACGTAGTCAAGGAAACCATAACAGTCTGAAGTACAAGTTTGTACTGTTACTCCAACTCCATCTTACTATAACACAATATAAGAAGAGGCAACATTTTGAAAGGGCGATTTTGCAATACGAACACAAAACTCACACTGAAAAGAGGATTTGTATGTGTGAATTATTGTTGTTTTACATCAATTTCAATATTTAAGTTATTTTCATGATGAAAACGACATGGGTCTTTCTAAATGAAATGAATGCATAATATAATTACTATACATAATAATTTTATTGTCAAATAAACATCCATGCATGTTTGTGACCAGAAACCCCCCCCCCAACAAAAACAATGTAAACAAGATATCTCAATTTATCATGAACAAATTAAGAGACTTCTGTCCTCAGTTCTAATTACTTTATTATGTAGAAGCCTATAATTGTGTTTATGTTATCCTCTTATGTATATGATTTAGGCTAACTATGGAGTCTTATATTGCAGGACTATTTTACGTTGGGCCTGATAAAGGTGATGTACCAAGTATTTTGACATATCAATTAACATTGGTATTGTTGGACAGAATTTTACAAGGCATAAAGATTGCTACCCTTTCAAGATGCCCTGGTTTAAGGATTCATTCAAGTGTTTTAAGAGGATATAAAAGAAGAACAAGAAGAAGAATAAAAATCAACAAGACAGGATAGAGAAGTATTCTGCTGGACAGGTCACAGAATCCTTAAATGAAAATGCAAATTCTGTTTTTAGTACCAGTAATACAAAACTGAAATCTGTAATGGGCAAACCTGAAAAGATAAAGTCAGTTTCTGTTCACCCTAAAACCTGTCAAGGTAATGCTCCTGATATAAACAGTCTACATTTACAAGAGACAATGTCACTAGCATGTTACGATATAGAACATGCTAGTAGGGCTAATTATATGCCAGTTGAGAAAGTCATGCATTTTGCCCAATATGGGGACTATGCCCATCACCTGCGAGGGAAGGAAATATTTTGTGATGTTACTGTTCGTATTGAAACAAAATAATATACTGCTCATCGTATAAGTCTTGCATGTATGAGTGGGTTTTTTTGCAGACATGTTTTACATTTTAAGAAATGAGTAGCATGTTATGATTCAATTAAATAGAATTAAACCAGTGGCCTTTGAGTTATTGCTACACTATATTTACACCGGTGTACTTCCAATCACATCTGAAGTTGTCGGTGATTTAATGAAAATGGCAAAGATTCTTAGAATTCCAATGATAAGACCTCTGGTGAATGATTATATGGAAAGTCTACCATTAGCGCATGCATTGGCTATTAATAACGCAAGAAAAATTATTTGGATCGCTTTATGACAAAACAATGATTGCTATCTGTGAGCAGTTCAATTCTTTCAGGCTTGAAGCCGAGTTCTTGGACAATGACATTGAGACAATACTTAATATACTAAGCAGTGATAATTTAAACATTTCTTCTGAACTCGATGTCTTCAAAGCTGCTATCAGATGAGTAGGACACAATATTATGCATAGAAAGCAACAACTTGTCAGGCTGATGAAATGTGTTCGATTTCCTTTTATGACACAGGATGAACTTTTCCCGTGTATTGAACTCACAAGTCTACTTAAAGAAAATGATGAATGTATACAAATGATACTGGAGGCAAATTGGGTTGTTGCAGCACGAATGTTACAAAAAGAGGACCAGTTTAACTTGATGGTTCCAAACCCTCGCATCACAATGACAGCGGATTTGATCCTATATTGCAAATCAACATCCAGTACCTACCGCTGATGGTTTTGTCTTTGAAACCAAGACTTGCACATGGAAAAAAATTACGCCAATAAACACAGCAAGAATGTACCATTCTCTAGCCTCTCTCTATGGAATGATATATGTAATAGGTCAAGGATGAAACAACAGGGTATTAAGACAGAAGAGTGTTACAACCCAAAGACAGACAGCTGGTTTGTTGTCAAACCCATGTCTGAAGCACAGCTAACTGCAGCGACTGGTGTTATTGATGGCAAGTTGTAAATTATATATAGCTGGAGGTTATGGAGAAAGCATAGGAAAGTCAATTCTTGACACTGTGGAATGTTCTGGTTAGAGGAATAACAAACGAGTGTCAGAGTAAGAACAAACTGTTTCCCTCGTGGCCATGCTAATATCGTCGCTGTGAAGAATAAACTGTGTTTCCCTCGTGGCCATGCTATTATCGTCGCTGTGAAGAATAAACTGTGTTTCCCTCGTGGCGATGCTAATATCGTCGCTGTGAAGAACAAACTGTTTCCCTCGTGGCCATGTTAATATCGTCGCTGTGAAGAACAAACTGTTTCCCTCGTGGCCATGCTAATATCGTCGCTGTGAAGAACAAACTGTGTTTCCCTCGTGGCGATGCTAATATTGTCAATGTGAAGAACAAACTGTGTTTCCCTCGTGGCGATGCTAATATCGTCGCTGTGAAGAACAAACTGTTTCCCTCGTGGCCATGCTAATATCGTCGCTGTGAAGAATAAACTGTTTCCCTCGTGGCGATGCTAATATCGTCGCTGTGAAGAACAAACAGTTTCCCTCGTGGCCATGCTAATATCGTCGCTGTGAAGAACACTGTGTTTCTCTCGTGGCGATGCTAATATCGTCGCTGTGAAGAATAAACTGTGTTTCCCTCGTGGCGATGCTAATATCGTCGCTGTGAAGAACAAACTGTGTTTCCCTCGTGGCGATGCTAATATTGTCAATGTGAAGAACAAACTGTGTTTCCCTGCGATGCTAATATTGTCGCTATGAAGAACAAACTGTTTCCCTCGTGGTGATGCTAATATCGCTATGAAGGTCAAATTGTATCTATGTCATTGTGGTGTTGTCACCACATCATTCATCAGTTGTGTTTGGGAACATTGTTCTAACATGGTGATAGCTCACCAGTGCTGGAACTGCCTCTGTCAGGACTTTGATGTACATAATTTGAGGGGCAACTACACAGCACAATAGAATGTTCAGATCTGTGAAATGTTTTGACACTGATACAAAGACTTCGATCTCTGGTGTCAAAGACTTAAATATTATCCTTCCAAATGGATACAATGTGTTTCTCTCAATTATTTTTTATTCTGAAACTGATCACTTGAAACATTACAAGACTACTTGGATTTATTGTCCCCCGCCTCCGCAAAAAGCGGAGCGGGGGATATGGAAATGCCGGGCGTCCGTCCGGATATATTGTAAGCGCTCTCAGATTTGTATTTGATGACCAATTGATTTCAAACTTACACACAAGCATTATATTAAGAATCTCTAGCTTAAGTTCGAAACTGGGCAAAATTCGAAAAAAAAAATTCTTGTAAAATCATGTTTTTTTTTTTTTTATAGAAAAAGTATATATTTTGAGAATTACACATTTCTCTGAAACTACAAAAGATAGGAACTTAGTTGGTATGGGTGGAGATGCCAATGTGAAGTTGAGGATGCAACATTCCCCCTCCCCCCAGCTCAGCCCCATCCCTCTGGGGAATCTGTATAAAAAAATGTGACCGAAATCCCCACCCTAAACCATATATATTTATGATCAGGGTGACTAGGCAAATTAAATGCCTTATAGCTAAGGCCCGAGGGGTGATACCCCACCCCTACCTGAAGTGAACTTTTTAATGGTTGAGATCCCCACCCCTAAACCATATATATTT
>MJUT01056169.1:103905-115790 GCA_002080005.1 Gigantidas platifrons | reverse complement strand
ATTATTATGGCTCAATAACAAAATAAAGAAAGTTCCAATTATATTGTAGATGTCGATTTTATTGGTAAAGGATACCGGAATACCCTTAAAAAACCACCGATACAAACATGTTTTAAAGTCATTGTGTCCAATACACATAATGTACACGGGTGGATATCCAACTCACAAAGGTGAACACCTGATTTAACCGTTGTGTCATCAATGACAATGACATTGTATTCAGCAGACAATTCGTTTTAATCAAAAGGCATTTTATCTCTTAAACTCAATTAGTCATTGCAGGTGTTTATCGTTTGTTTATTATATTTATTGTCGTTGGAGGTCAATTTAAGTAGAGGGGAGGGGGCTGGGTTCCCATTGACCTGTTTAACAGAGGTGGGGGAGGGCTGGGTTCCCATTGACATGCTTAACCCCTCCATATACATATATTGAGGTGAGAGATGATTGCTCGTTTTGTTGATATTGGTGGAATTGTTTACCATTACTGATTAAACTTTTTTTATCATAATTCTTGTTAGTAGTCATTGTGCTATGATTATGCATACTGATGGCAATATTTTATGATACATACTATATGCGAGATCAATGTACATGTGCATTGTTTATCGGTTATTAGTAACACATATCTCAGCCTCGAATTGATTATGAATTATGCGCATTAATGACGAAATCCTCGTGACTGAATGATGAAGAACAGCAATAAAACAACAGATCGATGTTCTTTATCTTTTGAATCTTGCCCGACTTTGTGGATATCAATATCATATTACAAATATGAATGGTACTTCGCTAAAAGTAAAAGTTTGACACTTCTTGACACGTTTTAGTAGGTTAAAGATAACAAAATTATATTCTTAAAAGATTGACTTCAATAGTGAAATTTTCATCGGTCAGTTGTTGAATAAACAGTATAGCACGAAGTCATATGAATGCTGCAAATAGATTATACAGTACATCCTGTCTAAACCGAACATCCTTGTGACCAGTTTATGTGTTCGGATTAGACGATATGTGTTCGGTTTACACAGACTAAGTTAACAATGATTCATTTCTTTGAGATTTTATTTAAAATTCCGTTTATACATGATTCCAGTTAATTCAGGGGTAGGTTTAGACAGGCTTCACTGTATTTGAATAATTTATATCCCTCCCATTTCCAAATAGGGTAGAATTGATACCTTGCTCCTCTGGTGCAAGGTAAAAAGTCTTTCAAAGGTTGTACAAGAGTAATTAAATAGGAAACTCACATTAAAAACGGGATTTAAATAAATGTCAACTTGCTCGTTTAAGACATGTTACAGCATCTCCGAACGTGAAAATGTGTCAGTAGATGTAATTCGTCTTCTATTCCAAGGCATGATTGTCCTACTCTGTTTTCCATCTTCTACACAATCAAACAAATACGACTATGATTGTTTCTGAGCCACCAGACCAATAACAAAAGACTGTGTCGAACTATTTTATTGTGTATATATATGTCAACATAGGTGTGCATTGATTTAATTTGTTATGCTTCTTTTCGGTTTTAATATCTAAACATGCAGGAGGAGGAAGTTTGCTTTTGCTTTGGTTTTGGTTCTGTTTTCGTATTTATTTATTTATTTATTTATTTATTTATTTATTTATTTATTTATTTTTATTTTCTTTTCAATTGCTACTTGTGAGAATGATTACTAGTATATAAATCCGAAAACAACGAGCACAATTACAAGAATACAAATCAATCAGAGTTCAGTAATTGAACAAAAAGGGGTATATAGTAATTTTTTGGAAATAAATAAAAACAAGCAATATAGTTTATATGTATTGCTCTGTGTTCGGTAATTTTGTTATTACCCTTATTTGCCATTAACATATACATATTTATACACAAATTTATAACATCATCATATAAATAATGAAAACACATTAAATAATAAAAATTACATCAATATATATCAATATTTTGGCCAAAAAGTCCGCCAAATTAAATATGACATTCATTTATAAATTAATAACTACATATATGCACACATAATTAGACAAATTGAAAACGGCTTAGCCGATTGGACACATGACTTTAGTGAAGTAGAAACACCTTTGCTAATAAAATATGTAAAAATTGAACAGAGGGGTAAACAAAGCGAGCAAAAGAAAATAAAAAAAAAAGATGAACACGTGTTTTATTGCTCTTTTTATCAACGTAAAAAATGTTCTCAGTCAAATTCTCATTATGGAAAAATAAAGGGAATTGATCGATATTTACAACACATTTGTGCTACATGTTATAGGAAGGAAGGTAAAACAATGCATCATCCAGAATGTTTTGAGATGTACCCTCTTCAAAGAGCATGACTAGGTTATATCAAGGCAAAAAGTACATGTAGTGATCAAACATACTTTTGGCAACAGTTCAAAATTGATAGATATTAAGCTTATTCCTTTAGCCGATATATTTTCACCATCATATATTAAAAACAAAGACAGTATTTCAGATATTACAGAGCTTAAAGATAAATGTGAAGGGTTTAGTAAAAAGCATAAACAGGTGTCTTGTGATGATTTAAGTTTAAATGTAGAACTTATTGATCCCAATGTAAAAGTAGATTTGAGTAATTATGAAAGTGTAGAATTAAAAAAAATTGTCACAATCTAAATTAAATGAAAATGAAATGGCACACATTATTTATACACACAATAAAGTAGTAAACTGCCAAATTATCAAGGTTGTAAGATTCCAGTGAAAACTAGAATAAATGTTGATTTTTTTAGAGAAAACTTATTAGATTATAAAGATAAAGTTATTTGTGAATATCTTGAATTTGGGGAAAAGAAGCTTCATATGGTTCTATTATTGGTCCATTTGAATCAAATCCTTTTGATTGTCAGTTCAAAAGTTCTCCTTAGAATTCAGTTACAAAGAAAGACTCGTCAGAAAGAATGGTAATTTGGATTTCAGTTATCCTCCCGGGTGTTCAGTAAATGATAATATATCAAAAGATATATGTTTGGGTGAAAAACTTGAAGTGACATATCCAAATATAGACAATTTGGTTGGTATTTAAAAAAATAAAGGGAGAGGTAGTCTCATGTTTAAAAAAGATTTGAAAGGGCATATAGGCAATTTCCTATTTGTCCAGGAGATTTACACTTAGTGGGTTTTAATTGGAATGAATATTTATTTGCAGATCGAGTTCTGCCTATGAGTCTGAGATCCAGTGCACAACTTTCTCAACGCATTACAACATCAATAACATTCATGTATTTTAAATTGGGGTATATGATGGTAAATTATTTAGATGATTTTGGGGGAGCTGAGACAAAAGAAAAAGCATGGAAAGCGTATGAGACTTTAGGAGAATTATTGATGTCTTGTGGTTTAGAAGAGTCGGTAGATAAAGCAATTACTCCAACAACGAAAATGACTTGTTAGGAGTAATATTTGACTCAGAAGAAATGACACTAGAAGTCACACCAGACAGGGTGGTAGAAATTTCGCTACTGGTAGAATCTTGGTTAAAAAAGAAAAAAAATCATCTTTAAAAGAACTTCAATCTCTTTTAGGAAAGTTGCATTTTATAGCTGGTTGTGCTAGGCCTGGTCGAATATTTGTTAATCGTCTTCTAAATTGGTTACGTTCAGCATTTCCTTCAGACACAGTTGGTAATAAACAAAAAAATTACAGGTATATTCCAGTAGAAATTAAAAAGGATTTGCAATGGTGGTATGAATTGTTACCAGTATTTAATGGTGTTCCTATGATGGCTATTGAAGAATGGTCTTACCCAGATACAATTTTTTCATGTGATGCATGATTAGAAGGATTAGGTGGAATGCTTGAAGATCAATTTGTTCATGCTATTTTCCCTCCTTTTATTACAAAGCAAAATTTGCATATTAACTGTTTAGAATTACTAACAATAGTGGTCTCCCTTAGAACATGGGGTAAATATATGACTGGTAAGATAATTCTGTTTATTTGTCCCCCGCCTCCCAAGCGGAGCGGGGATATAGAAATGCCGGGCGTCCGTCCGTCTGTCCATCTGTCCGTCCGGATATATTGTTAGCGCTCTCAGATTTCTATTTGTTGACCAATTGATTTCAAACTTACACACAGGCATTATATTAAGAATCTCTAGCTTAAGTACGAAACTGGGCAAAATTCGAAAATAAACTTCTTGTAAAATCATGTTTTTTTTTTTTTTATAGAAAAAGTACATATCTTGAGAATTACACATTTCTCTGAAACTACAAAAGATAGGAACTTAGTTGGTATGGGTGGAGATGCCAATGTGAAGTTGAGGATGCAACATTCCCCCTCCCCCCAGCTCAGCCCCATCCCTCTGGGGAATCTGTATAAAAAAATGTGACCGAAATCCCCACCCTAAACCATATATATTTATGATCAGGGTGACTAGGCAAATTAAATGCCTTATAGCTAAGGCCCGAGGGGTGATACCCCACCCCTACCTGAAGTGAACTTTTTAATGGTTGAGATCCCCACCCCTAAACCATATATATTTATGATCAGAGTGACTAGGCAAATTAAATGCCTTATAGCTAAGGCCCCAGGGGTCATACCCCACCCCTACCTGAAGTGAACTTTTTAATGGTTGAGATCCCCACCCCTAAATCATATATATTTATGATCAGGGTGACTAGGCAAATAAAATGCCTTATATCTCAGGCCCCAGTGGTCATACCCTACTTGAAGTGAACTTTTTAATGGTCTAGATCCCCACCCCTAAACCATATATTTTATGATCAGGGTGACTAGGCAAATTAAATGCCTTATATCTCAGGCCCTGGGGGGTCATACACCACCCCCTACCTGAAGTGAACTTTTTAATGGTTGAGATCCCCACCCCTAAGCCATATATATTTATGATCAGGGTGAATAGACAAATTAAATGCCCCAAGATTATGACTTGCAACTTGGCTGTTGCATCTCGGATGCTTTCTCGATTTTATAAATATATCACATGGATAACATTACACCTCTTTCTATTGCGGGGCAGGACACATGGCTATGTGTTGCAATCTTGTTATTTATTTACATCAGGACTGAGTTGCACAAAGCTCTAATTAAAGCTAATTGACTATTAAAATTAATAGTAAATTATTTCTGTTGCACAAACCTAAATTATTGTTACATGTAATAGACCATTAACTTTCTATTAAATCTAATTGTACAAGCAAGTGTCATGTGGCTTCGTACCAACAATCACCATGAAGTATAACTGACAATGATATATGTTTATGTCAAGAACTAATTACAGTTGAAATAAATTCTTTTGCAATTAGTTTTAGGTAAAACCATATATTGACTGGAATGAATGATTTGACAAACCGAGAACTTCATTCCCGACATGAATTTGGGAGAAATACAATAAATTGTAAAAAAATGTATAACAAACATTATATACGAGATGACACAATGTGACATGTATGTTAAATGGCCAAGTGATCACACTATCAACCATGATATAACTGAAATATTGTTGAAAGTGGCGTTAAACAGCACCTCCCCCTGTAAATAAAAAAAAAAACCCATACATTATGAAAGTATTAGGAATCAAATTTTCTCCATGATTTTTTTCACAGCATGCCTTTTTTCACACCATAAGATTTTTGCACATGTCGTAAGGAAATACCGGATGGAAAATCGTATCATGTTACCGCACCTTTACGGTTCCACAGCTACATATTCAGGAACCTGCCATATTAAATCATTGAACTTCGTCCTAAGAAAAGTGCATAGAATTTCTACGGCTATTGCCAGAAAAAAAACTAGAGATTTGAATATTCCCTCATACCCAGTCAATAAGTATATACTATTATATCTTAATTGACTATTATTTGAATTGATGTTTTTGCAACACAGTCCAGAATTTTATCAGAAAATGAAAAGATAAAACAAAATTACACATCTCTATCAGTGTGGAAATGTGTTGCTATATTAATTAATATTTTAAAACATTAAAAATTAAATCTGTTAGAAGTATCAGTTATGATTTTGTTTGTCTTGAGAGAGTAATGGTCTTCATCCAACAGATTCTGCCTTCCTAGTTACTTGTCAGTTAACTACGAGCATTCAATGACCATGTTTTTGTACTGTCCATGTTTATGTTGTCTTTCATTTTGTGCAGGTTTTTTTTTTATCAATTATATGCATTGTCATTGGGGATCCAGTTATCAAAAGGGGAGGATGGGCCATCATGGCCGTGATCGTAGTTGTATTTTTTACTATCTATGCATACAGCGCCTATCACTACTAAAGTTGTGAGTTCGAACCCTGTTCATGACGAGGTGTACTTCATACAACATTATGTGATAAAGTTTGTCAGTGACTTGCGACAGGTCGGTGGTTTGATCAGAGTACTCTGGTTCCTCCACCAAAAATATTATCCACCACAATACAAATGTAACTGAACTATTGTTGAAAGTGGTGTTAAACACCATAAAATATAAAACCATAAACCATCAAAAGGAGAGGGTTGAGATCCAATTAACCGGTTTAACCCCACCTCATTTTTGTGCCTGTTCCCATGTCATATGTCATGGTCTTTTTTGTGTTCAGCAAGAGGTTATTGCTCATTTTGTTGATACATGTATTGATGGAATTATTGACCATCACTCACTTTAATCTTTCTTTTCATAAAACAATAAGCATATGAAAATAACTGGTCCATGAAAAGGGCCTGGCATCCAAAGGGAGATCTTTTAAGTAAGTACTAATAAATGTTTTGTGACCGGATTCAGTTAACATTAAAAGATAGTGAAAATGAAACTTTTACTTTATGAACTGGTTTCATTTTTGCCCTGTCGAAAGATAAACATTAATATAACACTTATAAGAAAAGCTTGACAATACCAAAGTGATAATCAGAACCAATCGGAACCAATCAGAAGCTGTAAATCAAAAGACAAGACAATACAATGCAATGGCCAAAAGAAAAATGAGAAGCAATGGTGTACAAAACACTTCACAGAAAATTAAGATCGAGCTACTCGAACCCCACTGAAAAATTGGAGAGACTAAAGTTTTCCATAAGGGTAGCCACTTCCTGCTCCACATATGACACCCATCGTGTTACTGTAAAACGACATGAACATTATCTGATGTGGAAATCCTGTTGGACACCAGTATATATGTAAAAAAATACAAATAACATATAAAACAGGAACCCCCTACAAAATAAATGGGAGTCCAGATGAATAGAACATCGTTTTTACATGGAAATCGTGGCTTACATCACAGCATGGAACTAAAAACGTGAAGACATGCAATTTGACAACACAAAGATAAATAAAAACGGGTTGCGAACTCGGGTGCTCTGGCAGGGTAAGCAGTTCCTACTCCACAAACCAGGTGATAAGTCATGAATGAGGAAAGGATCAGATTGTGTCATTTGTGACGCAGATATGCCATAACTGTTGATCAAGTCATGGTGGCGACCGTTAAACTTTCGAAGTGATGATTTCAACTTAATCATCATGAGCCCTTGGTTTGGTGTAACTATTTGTTTAAAGCGTATTTAGAGAGTTCAAGCAATTAGCCTGCCCACTATCAGGCCATCTTTCTAAAGTGCTATTACTTTTAATTTGCTTCACGTAGAATAAATTTCTAGTGTATTGGTCAAATCAGATTTGAGAAACTTGAGATAACCCCCTAAAGCATGCTATGCATAATTCAATGTCTTAATGGAATAACTAAAGTACGATACCTTAAATTCAAGATTGACCTGTATTTTTTAAATCTTCATGTAATTACAAAACATTGGTCAAATCGGATGTCAGAAACTTGAGAAAATGCCCCAACCCCTCACACCAAGAAAGAAAAGAAAAAAACTGTGTATGGGGCATAATTCTGGAATGATAAAAGTCAGATATCCCAAAAATCAAACTTGACCTATATTTTATCAATCTAAATGTAATTCAAAATATTACTAGTAGTTAAAGCGGAATTCAGAAACTAAGTTTAAAAGCTGGAAATCCAAAAGTTGCATTATTAGCAGTGACAGCCATCTTGGATAATTGGCAGGAATTAACAGACACTATACTTGGAGGGGAACATTCAAGAGTATTTGTTTCATTCCATCAAGTGGTTCTGGAACAGAAGATTTTCAAAGATTTCCAATTTTTCAACCGAACAGAAGCCATGGCAGCCATCTTACATTAAAATTTGGTTTAAGTGGTTCTTGAGAAGGGGCATGAAAATCCAACAAACCTCTAATTTGAATTAGGTTGACACATCATGTTTCCGTTCTTGATGTAATGAGGATGCATAGCTGAAGAAAAATCTAACATCAATTATTTTAAAATACATTATTTTCTACAAGGGAAATATGTAAACAAATATCACAGTTGAAAGTAAAAGATCAAAGGAAAACAAATGTATACAAACAATATATATCTGTCAATAAGTGTAATAGGTCATGTGTATGTTACAGTACAAAGTGGAATCCAGTAGGATCCAAAATCCTACTAGTACAAATTGGAATTCTGATTTCTACTAGTAGAAATTGGAATTCTGATTTGTACTGGATTTAAACCAGTATAAATCAAAATTCCAATATCTACTAGAACAAATCAGGATATCCAGATTTGTACTAGGAGGATCCAGGATCTTACTGAAATAAAAAATTGAATAAAAGGAGAAACATGAAAAAATAAATATGAACACTTTTTTAATACAAATCTTCTGTTTTATGTCCCTTAGGTAAAATCAGTAAAAGCTAAATAAATATACTTGTATGATCAATGATCACTGATCTTTAATTAATACTTAATCCCCCCTAAAGGCTGTCCTGACAGGACAGTCACATAACTTTTTAACTCGCCTCATGAATTGTAATCATTTCTAAATTCATTGTAAGTGAAAGTGAAATGGAAGACCACAAGGAATTATTTTATATGAAACTTTTGGAATATGAAGAGAATCTTCCAAAGCATTGTGACAAAGAAAAGTTTGTTCTCTCTGGACTTAGATATGAAGCTATTCTATACTGCCTTGACAAAGAGAAGGGACATAAAACAGAAGAGGGGGCAAAATTTAAACACTGGGCCAAAAACAACTTCAGGAAGACTACTATAGGGGAAAAGGACATTCTAATTTGCTTGAAAAGTGACTGTCCTGTTGTTACAATGTTATTCACAAATGTCACTTGAACATTCTGGTAGGGATAAAACTTGGCACGAAGTTAAAAAAAGTTATGGTGGAATCCATTTTCCTCTTATATAAGCTTATTCATAGAAGTATGTATGACATGTTCCACACGAAAACCTCTGAAGAAGCCCATGGCTGGAAAGCCCATTATTTCCTTAGGATTTCTTACTAGAGTACAAGTTGATTTAATTGACATGACAAGTAGACCAGATAATGATTTTCGTTATATAATGCATGCTAGAGATCATTTTAGTATTAAAGTTTTCTTGGGCATATCCTTTGGTTAACAAAACTGCAGCTGGTGTTGCTGAGAGACTGGTGACAATCTTTACTCAGTTCGGACCACCATAGTACATATATTTATGTTTTTCAATTCAGTAATATCCAGAATCGTACTAAGCTTTAAATTCAGTAATATTCTGAATCCTACTGAAAGTTTAGTAGGATCCAGGATCCTCCTAGTACAAATCTGGATATCCTGATTTATCCTAGTAGATATTGGAATTCTGATTTATACTGGTTTAAATACAGTACAAATCAGAATTCCAATTTCTACTAGTAGAAATTGGAACCCCAATTTGTACTAGTAGGATTCCGGATCCTACTGGATTCTAATTTGTACTGTAACATGTATATAAGACTAAAAGATCCCAAACTAGTTGCATCACAAATGAGAAGTGATGAATTGAACATGCATATAAATTTTCAAAAATAAACACTGGAGCAAATATTGAAAAACAAAATTAGCCTCCAGAACTATTCAAATATTATCCCCTTTTTTTGTCATTGTTATCAATATTTCTTAATGTGTTTCAATTCATAATACATTATATTTTGTTTCTGTGTATGTGTGTTAGTAGTTTAAAAAATTGATGGATCCCTAATTTGCTGCCATATTTACAGATTTTTCTGTATCCCCTCTCAATATTACATATGTTTCAGTTTCTCCCTTCAATATTATACATGTTTCCACATACCCCCTCAATATTACACATGTTTCTTTTTCTCACATCAATTTTAACCTGTTTTTGTACCTCCTGTCAATTTTACAGTATTACCGGTAACAGATATTTCTGTATCTCCTGTCAAATTTACAGTATTTACAGACGTTTCTGTATCTCCCGACAATTTTATAGACGTTTCTGTATCTCCCGACAATTTTATAGATGTTTGTGTATCTCCCTTCGCATTCACAGTATTAACAGATGTTTCTGTATCTCCAGTCAATTTTTCAGATGTAGCTGTCTTAATAATCTCAACTGGAATCTCTGACTGTGTTCCTGTTGAACTGTTACTTGTTAGAGCAGCTGGAGGAGTATTTCTACTATATTGAGTAATGGGAATTTTAAATCTTTCAATATTTGATCCAGTTTTCTTTGCAGTCTTAAGATTATCGACATGTAACTTAACTGCAGGTATCACTTTGCGTGGATCTGTGTCTGGTAGAGGTGGACATTTATATTCACATTGCTTTTCAATATACTACAATAAAACAGTTAATTTTAATATGTTGTTATTCATAGCATTTAAAACATCAAATTTTAATCATCTGACTACTAGAAGTAGTAACAAAGAAAACGATAGAACAAATACATAATGCATCTTGCAGAAGGTGTGTAGTTTCTCCTGGTACTCTGATTTCCTCCACCAATAAAAATAACCATCACGTCTGTCGTCATAACAGAAATATTGTTGAAAGTTGCATTAAACATCCATAATTAATAATTCATACATACTAATATTAATTTAAGGGTTAGGGTTATGGTGTTAAATGCCACTTTCACCAATATTTCAGCCATATTGTGGCAGTCAGTTTTATTGGAGGAGGACACCGGAGTACCAAGAGAAAACCACCAACCTGTCGTAAGTCACTGATAAACTTTATCACATAATGTTGTATCAAGTAGACCTCGCCTGAGCAGGATTCAAACTCACAACTTTAATGGTGATAGGCACTGACTGAAAAGGTAGTTGTAAATCCAACTACCATATGATCATAGTGGCTATTAACTTCAAAAAGATTAATAAATGCTGAAGAGACCATTCCAAATTATATACATTTTGTAGTTGTTAAATACATTCTCTTTCCCATTAATAATTAATTGTGAATATCAGTATCAAGGTTCATGAATCAAATTTGAAAAAAAGTGATTCATCTTGATAATCATCATCAGATAATTTGTTTTCCATTTTGATCTCAAAGTCAGACATAGCTGAGAAAATAATGAAAATTAAAACTAGAGGCTCACATGAGCCTGTATCGCTCACCTGACATAACTAAGTCCTCTTAAGAATGTCTGCATGCCGAATACATCTAAGTTACTATTCAAATCCCATAGGGTTCTATGTTAAAACTATGTCTGCTCATGGCAGCAATCTTGGATGGAGGTAGTAGTCACCGGACACAATTTTAAAAGTATACTACCCAAGGACCATCCATGCCATATTTGCTTTAAATTGGCTGACTGGTTTCAGAGGGAAGACTTTTAAACAATTTTCCCATAGGGTCCTATGTTAAAACTATGTCCGCTGACTGCGGCAATCTTGGATGGAGGTCGGGCTCACAGGACATAAATTTGAAAGTTGACCACCTAAGGACCATTCCTGCCATGTTTGCTTTAAATTGACTTGCTGGTTTCAGAGAAGAAGACTTTTAAACATTTTTTCCATAGGTCCTATGTTAAAACTAAGTCGAGTCACGGTGGCCATCTTGAATTTCCGATCAGCAAACGATTCA
>MJUT01056169.1:80019-99074 GCA_002080005.1 Gigantidas platifrons | reverse complement strand
TACGTGACATCAAGTAAAGGGGAGCAGACTGAGGTTTCTTCTTATCTCCAACTACGTGACATCAAGTAAAGGGGAGCAGATGAGAGCTAGATGCAATTTAATCAGATTTATAAATCGATCAATATTGCTTCCAACTTTTTTTTCCTGATGCCATATCTTGCTTTTATTTCCAAAATGAAGTCATGGTTCATTCATAATGATCTCATTTGATTATCCATTAAATCTGCTTTGAAATGTAATCTATTTTCTTGTAATCCAACAAACATTTGATTTAAAATAGACTGCAACTTATATAGTAGCATCATATTAGACCTATGTAGCATCACTGTTTAACACCGGGTCCACTATGGTCGTGATCGTGGTAGTTGGATTTACAACTACCTATGCTATCAGTGCCTATCACCACTAATGTTGTGAGTTTGAATCCTGCTCAGGTGAGTGGTACTCGATTCAACATTATGTGATTAAGTTTGTCAGTTATTTGTGACAGGTCGGTGGTTTTCTCCAGGTACTCCAGTTTCCGCCACCAATAAATCTGACCGCCACGATAAAACTGAAATATTGTTAAAAGTGGCATTAAACACCATAACCATAACCCTAACCCTGTTTAACATCTTTATAATGTAAAAAAAAATATATATCACCTTATGAAGATTAACTTCACTCATCTTAAACTTATAAAACAGACTTACATGAACAACTTTATGGAAGAACCACTGTGTAATTAATGCTATACCGTCTGTAGGGATGAAAGCCCAGAGTGCTGCCATTACCATTATCATAAAATAATCTACCAGTTGTGCCTTACTCAGCAGTTCTGCCTGAGAAATTGATCAAAATTAATAAGAGTGGCATATATATTTGAATACTTATATAATTAGGGTAAAACATTAAGGCACTTGATGTTGTAACGGTATATAGAATAACAGCAGTTTTATCATATATAATTTACGTCACACTGTTAGTGAATTTTCAGTATTATGGTTAATCTGTTGATACTGAAAATATAACTCGGTGAGATTAAAGCAGAAATTAATGATAAATATATGTAGAAAGGTGTCTTGTTAATCGCTGTATGGTAGTTAGCTTTAAATCTACCTATACAATCAGTATCTATTGACCTTGGTTAGGCGTACTCAATACAACCATATGAACTGTATGGTAGTTAGCTTTAAATCTACCTATACAATCAGTATCTATTGACCTTGGTTAGGCGTACTCAATACAACCATATGAAATAAAGTTTGAAATTTGTGGCAGAACAGTGGTTTTCTTTTGGTACTCCTACACGAAGAAGACTGACTACCATGATATAACTAAAATATTTATTGCAAGTGGCATTAAACATGTACCCATTAAAACTAACCCTATGTTTTGTTCATATATTTGCTTCACATGTTGTATACTTATATGCTCCATAACGTACTAACAAGTATTATATATATATGTTCCATAACGTGCTAACAAGTATTATATATGAAGATGTGAATGGAGTATACTGTAAAACGATTCACAGTAAATGTTTGCTATAAATAACGGAATCCATCAAAAAATAATTTGACACTAATGGTAGCTAAAAAAACTGGATTTGATGAATCACAACAAAATTTCTATTCCAGATGATTCTAACGGTGAAAAAAAACCATTTGACCCTTGACAGTAAAGGGCATCTATTCCAGATGATTCTAACGGTAACAAAAAACCATTTGACCCTTGACAGTAAAGGGCATCCTCATCCTCAGGGATGTACATTTTTTTTCTCTCATATTTATCTGTGTTTTAAAAGTTGTAATAACAAGACAATTTCAATTACTGGTAATCAAAAACATGATATCCCTCGCTACTTGTAACCTGAAACTTAAAATGAATGCTATTCTGAACAAAAATGAATGCTATTCTGAACAAAAATGAATGCTACTGATATAACTTACTCCATGTTTTAGCAATGCATGTGCCATTTCATGTCCTAACACAATAGCTAACTGGTTCCTATCAATGACAAATTCCATTAAACCTTTGTGTACAAAAACATGTCCTGTCTAAAAGAAAAAAAATGAAAACAATTAATACAGTATGCATTAGACAGCAATATGGAAACTATCATAACAACAAAATTAACAGAAAAATAAATATTTCAATAATAATAAGTAATTACATGTATTTATTTGTTATATGATATGTGAAACAGCAACGGCCAACAATAAAATTAACTCCATCAACATTAGTAACCTCAAACTGCAAAAAACAACAACCACAAAAAAACACGGAAAAGAGAATGACACAAACGTAGTTAGAAATCTAGGTCTTGTACAGATTAACTTCAACTCAATAAGACTACTTTATATTCTTGCTAGCTCAGATCCAAGTTATAATTATCTCATTTTGGCATGCATCAATAAATCTTGTTATTCCACTTAAAAAATTCAGAATAACAATTTACTACACTGTTTTTTTGGCAAAACTATATAAAAAAAGTTAGTTGTAATCCAATGATCATTCTTTACAATTTAAATATCAACAAATAAGAAGTTTCTAAGAAACAGCATTTATTCTTTTGTCCATATATAGGTTGCAATGTTAAACTATGCCCTGCGATGACAGCCATCTTGCTTTCAGAACTATTTAGAGGCGGTACTTTTTTTTTTAATTTGAACATTTCTCATGAATATCTTGTACAACACTCTTTGAAATTAGGAGGTCCCAAATACGATTTTAAATGGGTAAAAGTACAAAAATATACCAGTACCTGTGTAAGACATCATTTTTTCCAGTTGAAATTTTATCAGGTGGAAAGAATTTAAAATTAAATTTTTTGTTACGGTAAATATTTTATAATTAAATACTTTCCAATGTTATAAAAAAGTATCCTAGTGTAAATAAACAGGTACATAATATGAACGCTGATTATTAAATCTTGAGACGCATCTGTAATATTATTTCCAACGATTAATGATAAATCACCTGAACAATCAAATGAGATAATCCGGATAATATTTTATACTAAGGTATGTAATATTATGTCCGACGCTGATTATTAAATCATGAGACGCATCTATAATATTATATCTGAAGCTCATTGATAAATCACCCGATCCATCAAATGAGCTGATCCGGATAATATTTTATACTAAGGTACATGTATGTAATATCATTTCCAATGCTGACTAATAAATCACCTAACCCATCCAGAAAATATTTTATAAATAAATTTATATATATATACATTTTTGTAATAGAAAGAGGGAGATATAAGAAACTTAAAAGAGAAGAACGGCTATGCAAATCCTGCCTTACGAGTCGTGCATTATGCCTTCTAACCTTGGGACATATTTCGGCATATAACATGGACAACACAATATTATTGTTATTATTACTCTGAATGTCTGTGGTGATTTTAAAAAATGAAAGTTGTCTAAATGTATTATAGAATAAAGATTGGCAAATAATTTTCATTTAAAATTTCAACAATAACAATGAACTGTCAAATATTTAATTCCCAAACCTGGAACTGTCCATTGTTTTGACAGACGACAGCATCAACGTTAAAGAAAAACATATAATACATTGTTAATTGTACACTGTTAAAAGCGCTCAGGTGATCCTGTTTATACCCCGCCTATTTAAATGACGTAACATTGTTCTAAGCTCTGCCCTAAGGCATATTTGCGTTTAACATGTCTATGCATATTACATGGCGCTTTATATTCTTTGTAAAATTATGTCTGGATAGTAGAATTGCAATTCTAATGAAAGATTCTTACATGAAGAGTAATAATGATTGTTATCCTCATATGGGCCAATAATTCGAAAATAAAAATCTTATCTTATATACGGAAAATATATTATAGCCAGAACACTGTCAATTTAAATGACAGATTGAGTAATCTTCAAACACATTATAAAATCAATAGAGTCATATAAATTTAAATATGTTAAACAAAAACCAAAGGGCTGATCAGGTAACAAAAGAAAGACTTATTAATATTATCAAAATATTGTAATTGTAATGATTTATATATTTATTTAAAAAATACTGCAGTAATCAAGAAGTATTTCACTAGTATTAAGTACATATTTATTTGCAGCAATGTTAATTAATTAATTGAGAAAATTAGTAACTTAAAAAATCAGATTATTTCTTTTATAATATTTTTTACGGTTGAAAAATTATAATGTGCAATGTTATCCACGGATATATTTTTATATTAAATTTCTTCCACCTCATCTGGAAAATATATAATAGCATTGGAAGAAATTTAATATTGAAATATTGTCCAAGGATAATATTTTATATTAAAAATAATCTGCCGGAAAGAATATTATGGAGGATAAAATAAAATGTTACACCTGTACCACGCCTTGTTGAAAGGCCTGATGTTTCCATTGAAATGTTTCATTGAAGGAGATTTTTAAACCATTTTTAGAGATTGTGTACTATACATACTGGTAATACAAATGCATTCACTTGAGGATCATCTATGATAGCTACTACCCATTTCTGTGACTGAATCTCTTTGATGTCTTGATTAGCAATTACTAATGTCTTTAACGTTTCTACGACATATTTGTAGTAAGGATGATCTAGTGGTAGATACTTCTCTTTCAACCGCTCTTCAAACTGAAAATAAAAGATTTTTATATATTAAAATAAAACCTATATACTAGAAAACTGTAAAGTAGAGGTTCTCAAGGAGCCTGTAATCGCTCATCTGATTTTCAATTTGACTTCTAAAGTTTATATAAAATGGTAATGTCACACATAATTTTGAAAGTGTGGCCAATAATTCTTAGATCAATTCAGTTCAAATATCTGAGCAGAAGATTTTGATGTGATTTTTTTTCTCATAATATTCCATTTTAGCTAATCTATATATATTGATCTAAGAAAAATTTCACAGAAATACCAGGAATATATGTTGAACTACTCGAAGCCATGTAGCTGAATTTTGACTTTTAAGCAGCAAAAGACAATTAACGAAATTTCTATCTTAATTAATAGACACCATCTTGAATGGAGTGCGAAGTTGTCACACAAATTTGAAAGGGGACAACCAAAGGACCAAATTTTGCTTAAATTAGTGCAGTAGTCTCAGCGGAGAAGATTTAAATGTGATATTTTATCAAAATATGTCCAATTTGCATAATCGGTATAAATCGGCTGCACTTTGACCAAAATTTGCTGTTTGTATCTTAAGGTGTGGATTTTTTTCAATTTTCATTTTCAAATGTTTGTAAATATAAGAAAAAGAGAGACAAAATCATAAAATAAATAACTGGTACATACTACACTGCTGTGACAATTGTCTTTGCATTAAGACTAAGACTTGATATGGTGTTTTTTGTGTGTGGAGATTTCAAATTATCATACATCAACATGTAACTCAAAATAGCTGGGAAGTGCCAATTTAGTGGTATAAATAATTATTCTTTGATCTAACTTATCTAAACTTTGTGTGAATATAGATTGAGTGATTGAATAGTTGCTATTACACC
Source organism: Gigantidas platifrons (assembly GCA_002080005.1). Taxonomy (NCBI): domain Eukaryota; kingdom Metazoa; phylum Mollusca; class Bivalvia; order Mytilida; family Modiolidae; genus Gigantidas; species Gigantidas platifrons. The sequence continues at coordinate 93,581 of MJUT01056169.1, read as the reverse complement.
ACCATGTTCACAATTCAGCTCTATCACGACAACAAGGTTTAGTGTAGTAGAGACAGAGAAATCACTTAGTATCAGTAATAACATCGTTAACTTCATCCTTTATGGAATAGCTAAATCTTGCTACAAACCTAGACCTCATTGATGAAATAATAGTGGTTATTATAGATGATTAATTGCCTTTAAAAATACCCTGGTACCAGAAATGTAGTTCCATTACATTTAAAGGTAAATAATACTATGAAACTCAGATTAACTAAAGTCAAACATTATGATACAAATTATTTACAGACACATTTTAGTACTAAAGTCAAATCAAGTGCAGGTATATCTTTTAAGTGATAAGGATACCTGTTCAGCCTCAAACTCCATTACTTTTGTAAACTGTTTGTCAGTAAAAGCAATAAATCTTTCTCTCCCAGTTATTGGAGCAACTTGTAAATGAGTCCAATAAAAAGCATAAGCAGCAACACACAATGCTGTAATTCCAATAACAATCTTTTTCCATTGTTGCTTAGATAAATGAATGAAATGTAACCTTTTATTATCTGGTAGTGTCTTCCACCATTGTCTGAAGCCTCTAAAATAAAGTAGAAAATTCTATTAATGTTTAGTAATCCATGTTTGATAATTGTTTACCAGAAATATGTCCCACAACACAGTGTTACTGTCTATATACATTTGTATGTATGTTTTTAATGGTATTTATTTTCAAAGGTTTATCTTTGATTTTTACAGATCTTTTCAGAAGCTCACATCCCAGTTAAGGCAGTTGATCTGATATTCCAGAGCTTATGGTTCCTATCAGGATTTCCTTGATAGAGGGTTGCTGCTAACAAGGAAGCTACTGAACTAAGGGTTCCTATTGGTAAAGTTGATGTCATCACTTCGAAAATGTTACCGTCACCACCATGACTTGGTTAACCGAACAGAACATCTGTGTCACAAATGACCACGGAAACATTTCCCGGTCCTTTCCTCATTCATGACCCATCACCGGGTGTGTCAATAGAGCTACAATGTACATGACGGGTGCCATTAGTGGAGCTGGAACTGCTTTTTTATTACTGAGGTTTGTGTTACTCAATCATTAGTTTTGTGTGTAATGCTTTGTAGATCGCTGTGTGTCCTTTTTCTTTTGGCCATTTTGTTGTCTGTCCTTCTTCCATTTACGGATTCTGATTATCCTGTTTGTATCTTCAAACTCATTTGTTGTAATTCTTTATTTTTAGCATTGTAGATTATACATTGTATGTTAAACAATTCATCATCTCTGACTGGTACATTTTTGGCTTAACATATTAGAAATTAAAACCATTTGAAGACATGTGTATTTGTTCTGTCAAACAGAAGTGAACCATTCAAGATAAAAAAAATAATTGAGTTGGGTGTAATTTGACCCAATTAAATAAGAAATTTTTAGGGTTTTATTTCAGAAGGTTTCACTGTTATTTCTAAAAGTGCATTTTGTATTGTAAGGATATGAAAATGTTAGACTATTCCCCTCTTTGCTTAAATTTTTTGTTGTTGAATATTTCATGTACACATGTTGATTTGAAAAAGGTCGTTGACCCATCACTCAAGTATTTGTGACGTCCTCCAACATGACAAAATTTATTGCATATATAGTAAAGTCCCAAAAGTGTGCATATTTAAAGATTAAAATCAGGATCAAATCATCATCTTGTTCATGTTGTTCAGCCACCGTAGTAGAGCTTAGTGAGTCTGCTCTTAAATTCCTCACTGCTCTCTATGTCTAACAGTTCATCTGATAGTTGGTTCCAATCCCTGATGGTACATGGGAAGAAACTGTATTTGTAAACATCTTTTTTCAGTCTGATTTGAATGTATCTCTTCGGATGATTGAATCTCAAAGTTCTCGTTGGTTTAATGATGTAGGATGGTATTGGTATCGCTACTTTTTCATGGATGGCTTTATGTAAAAGTGTGACACAAGCTATTTTTCTCCTTGTTGAAAGTGGTGGTAATTCCAGTTGTTCGAGTAATGTTGTCACTGTCCCAGGGTCTCTCGAGTAGTTGCTTTTGATGAAGCGTGCTGCTCGGCGTTGGACCATCTCAATCTGTTTAATATGTTTTTGGAGATAAGGGTCCCAAGCGCTGCTGGCATACTCAAGGTGAGGTCGGACAAGCACAAGGTATGCTTGTTTCTTTGCCTCCTCTGGACATGATCCTACATTTCTGCATATGAAGCCTAGTGCTTTATTTCCTTTCGTTACAACTTTCTGAACTTGTTTGTCCCAAGACATGGTGTTCGTTAGTTCGTGTACCACCAGGAATCAATCCTGAAGTGAATTCTGAAGTCAGAGCTCTAATAGTAGATTAAGCCAAAGAATTATTTCCCCTGATCGGCTGATGCAACCATGTTTAAGATGGCTTTATATCTACTATTAGTATTATACAATACTCTCCCACTTTTTCTTTTTGAGGGACTGGTACAAAGGTCTCCATGAACTTTAATTTTATTGGAATACATGTATATACCATGAATCCCTCGGTTACCAGTACAGTAGTAATGTGTTTGCAGCACCATTGTCAAAAATGCCCTGCTGGTACATGCATCAGTGCCGGCAGTGAGACTCGATTAACCTGTTACCTCTGGGTTTCAAGTCCTGCTTGAGCTAAAGGAGTACTTATGTGATGCAACCGATTATGCCTTCTTTTATAGTTACTTATACATCATTACCTCCCAGTTAAAATGCTTCCTCCTTTCAACAATGTTTTCACAATTACCCACACATATGGGCCTACATATCGCCTCGAACTTGTATGAAATTGACATTTTAAACATTCAAATTCTCTGCATTTCGTTGCTTGTGATTTAAAACTCAGTTGTGGAATTCTCCATATCAACGACTTCGATAACGTGGAATGTCCTGTTCTGTTTGTAGTAGAAAATGTTAAAGTAGAAAGAAGGTTTTTAGTTTTCGAATGCAAAGTTCTTTGTTTTAAACATATAAACTTAAAAGGTTGCGATGCTGCTCTGGAGAAATTCATTTTCTTGAGCAGAGTATAATTCAACAAGACAATGTTAGTAACTTAGTGTCATCTCTATTTTTATGTTTTGAAAAGTGAAACTAGGAAATTAAAGGTGAGTTCAAAACTCTATCGAAGTAACCAATCGATATCAAATGGGTAGCAGGTCAAATCGGCCCCAAGTCAAATTGGCCCAGATCAAATCATTGTATTATAATGTTGTTGTTTTTTAAATTTGAGTTGATAACATGTATTGTTAATTGTGTTGGTTTCTTTTATTCCTAATCAAATCATTGTTTTATTATGTTGTTTATTTAATTTGATAATATGTTGGTAATTACTGGTGCATTTTACACAAATTCTTTATTTTGCAGGAGGGTGCGCATTATATCCTGGCGTTACCAAATTTCGATAACGTAACGACTTATTGGCTTATGTCAAGCTTCCCGTAGATTTTTTGTATGAAATACTTTAATAAACTTAAATTACTAATATAGCTGTTTAACTGTGCAAAAAAGAAGAAACATCCGATAAACAGTTTGACTGGTGTCAATCTTATGAAGTGTGTGGTTGATTTTACTTGAAAGAAAATGACGTATCCTTATTTCGATAGGGGAGATAATTCCAACTCATTCGGCCCTAAAATAGTCGTCCCCCGATATATCTCGGCCCAAAAAAATGTCGACACTAATCACCAAGTTCGAAGATACTGTGAAGTATATATTTTTTTTAAATATTTTTTTTCTCTCTCAAAAATTGCAGACTGTTAGAAATATAGAAAAATGAAATATCTTATGAAGCCTCAAGATGACCTTTGATTGTAGTTGATAAAATTCGAGATTTTTTTTTAATGGAAAACATGTTTAATTTTAAAATAAAATAAATATACAGACATAAACTTACAAAAAAATCATAGATTTAATTAGTTTTTCATTGGTAGCACTTTATTCTCACTTCTGTAAGTTGCCACTCTTTAAAGATGTCTCTGAACGTCATTTGAACAATTTCATAACATGACACCTTTCGCTTTCCAAACGTTTTATTTTTGGACAGGGATTCCACTATGTTCTATTTTTAGAATATATTAGCGTAGAGGCAGACGATCAAGACAATGACAGTTCAGTGGATTCTAATTAAGTTTTCATGAGGAAAATCAACGTTTTGCGGTCAAATAAAATGGTATTAGTGAAAACATAGTTTTTCTAGTCTAGGAGGAATAAAATAAGTTACTCACTTCTTTTAAAGACATTTTCTAGATTTTTGTTTACTTGTGGTAGACGTCAACACTAGGTCGTTCTATACCAAAAAGTTCCGGGTGGTGACGTCATCAGTATCCGAATGCGACACTAAAAATACTGACCTATCGAAATTAGGTTCTTATCGAATTTCGGACACTGCACAATATGTTCTGTCTGTGATACATTGTCACTTGAAGATAAATTTTGTTATGAAAAGATACACAATAAATTTTGTAAATATATTTTAGGTTTAAAGAAGATTGCATGTAATATTTCGGCCAAGTCTGAACTAGGAAGATTTCCTATAACAGACTATATATCAAAACCCAAGCTATACTATATCTTTATATTTTTGTAGATTACAAACAGATCCAATAAAACCCTCTACTTAAAGAGGCATTTTCCATCTGTAAGTCTATGGGCGCGGGAATGGGAGCGTCTTATTACTCAAATAAACTCAAATATACTCAAATAAACTCAAATAAACGCATTAATATGTGTGTATGAGTTTGTTTTAGTGATTTAAATCAATATTTAAGGTTATTCTGATCAATTATTTATTTTAAACATGTATATAAGGTGCATTAATAGAAAATTTGGGGAACTCGCACCGAAAAGTCCCCGAAATCACCGAAAAGCCCCAGAAAACACAGAAAAGCCCCATTTAATATACCTAACCCCTTCAAATGTTGTGAAAACATCAAGATTTAGGAAGATATGATCATGTATAACTAAATTATGGTGGTTTTATAAATATTTGTTTCAATTTTGAGATTAGTAGATCGATTTATTGGATGTCACCGTGCATTCCTATATAATCCAAGATGGCGGCTGATATGAACTTGTAGACTTGCTACAAGTCCCTTCCTTTCTTTTAATTTTTCTCTATTTTGTCTACTTAATAAAACTGTTATTATAGAGACAACACCTGATTACTGATAGCTGTAAAAACTTTAGAAAACGATTTGTTGCAGCTACGTGTATTTAATTTGATACTCACCTCACGTGCAGCTACGTTTATTTAATTTAAAACTACTAAGATATCCTACACAAGGTACGGGCATATCGTCGTAGTTCGCGAAAAAGTTATTTAGATTTTTATAAGAAATTTTAAAACTACTAAGATATCCTACACAAGGTACGGGCATATCGTCGTAGTCCGCGAAGAAGTTATTTGAATTTTATAAAATAAAAAAATAAAAAAATAAAAATAAAAAAAATTAAAACTACTAAGATATCCTACACAAGGTACGGGCATATCGTCGTAGTCGACGAAAAAAGTTATTTAAATTTTATAAAAAAAAAGTTAAAACTACGTTTCGTCATTATACGTTTCGCTTTTTGGGGAACGGCAAACTTCCCATCAGCTGAGTATATTTTTTCCTGGGTGTACTTGCGCTTCGTGTCCTTCAGGAAATTTAGAAAAGCAAGTCTTTTCTGATCTTCAGTTTTTTGCCTCCATAACATCTCTTGGATCGGCACTATATGAGGAGTAGATCCCTGCAAGTCGGAAGTTTCCGGCGCTGTGCATAGCCCTTCTAGCATCCAATAATTGTATATTAACGATATTGTAGAATTTTTCTATAAGGTCGGGGGTACTTTTTTTGAGACTAGGAAAAAACTTGTAGAACAAGCTAATAAAGCATTGCATTGTATTTATAAACTGGTACGTAATGAATCAATACCTATTGACTTGCAACTGAAAATGTGTTGACTCTATGATTGAACCTATCTTGCTGTATGGCTCAGAGGTGTGGGGATACGAAAATTTAAAAGTTATTGAACAAATTCAGTTGAAATTTTGTAAACGGATTTTAAAGGTTAGAAATACTACTCCAAATTTTATGATATAATTTTTATGGAGAACTTGGCATGGGATTCATTTTTATAAACCAGTTTCCCGTTTATGACAAGTGTATTTAACAAAATTTTACAAGACCAGTTTGTTAAAAAATGGCCGTTAGCGATATATATTCCTCTTCTCGTGGACAATTTTACTCTGTTTTCAAAAAGGATTTTTGTATTGAGAACTATTTACTTAGACTGTCGGAACACTCCAGAATTTGGATACCTAATTTTAGAACATCAAATCTGCAATTACTTATAGAAACTGGTCGTTGGTATAATATACCTCGAGAAGAGCGTATTTGTCATTTAAAATCATGTCCTAATCACATTTTTGGTCACAGGTAATATTATCATTTAATAAATAATTCATTTTCACTAAGATAATAATTGTCTTTTAAATAAATAAATAATTATACACATATAAATATTGAACAATATTATAAAACAATAATCTATTTCCCCCGATAATAGTCTGTAAAGAGAGACAACTCTAGTTAAACTAACCCATTTCTACTACAATGCACGAACATATATTATTAAAACTATTTAAACAAATATTTTTTTTTAACCTATTTAATAAGATTTAATAGAATTTTAAGTGTTCTGTGCTAATTTTATAGTGTTCTGTGGTATTCGGTGGAGTTCTGTGGTGTTCTGTGGTAAAAAGACGCACCGATTTGTTATGGCCTTATTGTCATGTGATCGTCAAATTCGCCGAAATGGTCGCCAAAGTTATTTAAAAGTATGAATTTTTGGTTTTAAATATGTCCAAACATCACAATTGTACTAAATAATATGAATAAATGTAATATTTATACCTTTATTTGAGTATATTTGGGTGTATTTGAGTATATATGAGTTTATTTGAGTAAAAAGACGCGCCGCTATGGGCGCTGCCATTATCGACTTCCGAGTGTGTCCGCCAATAGTAATATACAAAAATATTATGTTCTCGGGGTATGGTTTCTCTAGTACAGGTGTCACAATAAACTGTTATTTCGGCTTGAAATTCAATGACAACACCTGCTGTGAAGTGATTTGTAAACGGGTAATCAAATTAATATTTTGTATGAAATTAAATATATAAATTATAATATACGCTTTTTGAAATTATTACTATACGATTTAAAGTGAAGACTTATAAACATAAATACAAAATGCAACTATTTTGCGTTTTCGAATTTCAAGCCGTCTTCAAGTTGTGTCCTTTGCAAGGTTGATCACTGTGGTTAAAAAAAAATATGTATGTCGTGGGAATATTTCTAGGTGATCAGAATTAGGTTGTCTTGTAATATACAGGATGTACCCAATATACAGAAAGACCCCCTACTGTGAAGCAATCTATTTTGAGATGCCATTCAATGAAAATAACAACCTTAACATAATATTACATAATAAGAATAAAAATTAGATAAGAAATTGGAATTTATAGAAGATATTTATACACATTTATAAGAAAAAAAAATATAAATTTATCTTTTAAGTACAAATAAATTGGAAGATGGCTGGAAAATCGAAAACGCAAAATAGTTGAATTTTGTATCTATGTTTATAAGTCTTAAAGTGAAGTAATAATGATAAAAAGTGTGCCTAACTGATAAGAAAGAACTTATAGGGGCATTTGTAAGACATAATTTTGTCCGGTTGAAATTTTATCCGGTGGAAAGAATTTAATATTAAATTTTATGTTTATATGGTAAATATTTTATAATAAAATACTTTCCATTGCTATAAAAAAAAAGCGGTGTGTAGAAATACCGCAAAGGACCTCCTTAGTGCACTAAGAACAATAAAAGTGTACTAAGAACATGATAGAGACGTCCTATGTGCACAAAGAAGGTTGCAAATGAATTGTCAGTTTTAAAAAATCTTATCTTGTCAATTTTTATAATAAAAAGTTTAAAATTACCGACGATATTTGCATTTTTGTCGGCACGCGCCTACTACAAAGATAATCACGTGGTGATTAATACACACTATAATTATATGTTTTGTACCTAAACTGTATTGTATTATCAGTCAATCAAGCACCTCTTTCCCTCTTATGAATGTGTATTATTATTTGTATTTTTTTGTTTATATATATTTCTTGTATTTGCCCTTTATGGGCCCTTTAATTGGTTAATAAAGATAATTCTAATTCTAATACATGTTGATTGTCATTCAACGTCGAACAGGTAAACAATGACAATTAGATGTGAGCTAATTATATAATAAACAATTGTGTATGAGCTTGGACACATGGTTTTTGATGTTGATCTTTAATTAAAACATATTGTTTTTTTACGATGAATTATAATAAAAACAAATGTGGGGTTCACAGTGCGTCAAAATGACACAGAAGCAGGTGAACTTGTACAATATCAAGGGGAGTCATCAATAACATAATCTCGTTGCACCGAGGAGTTCGAATTAAATGCTGTAATACCAGACCCAGATGTAATTGGTCAGTGGTGCGTAATTCATTATGATAAATCCGTCTATCCTGGAATTATCATTGGTCATTGATGTGTCTTTGTCTCGTTAGAATTTTCAGTTAACCTTATGATGAATTGCCATTGTGCTGTGACCATGGATTGATTACTCATTTTTTGTTGGGGCCATTCAAAGCTCGCTGATGGGTGTGGGTTCCACATGTTGAAGACCTCATAGTGGCCTCTGAATGAATATTTCTATAGTTTCTTTTGTTGGTATATTTCCCCATATTTGTGCAAGGAGAAAAAAAATTACTCTCATGATGTAATTGTCAGCTTTATCATATACCGATACATTCGAGTGCACCCAGCCAGCTTGCAGTGACCAGAGTGAAAAAAATACCGTAGATGATCACATGTAGGTCACTCAGGCAGTGAGGCTCATATAACACAAAACAAGATCGTTATTAATGGAAAATAATCCAGTCAAAACACAAACACACACGCATATCCTGGAAATCAATTTAAAGATGGTTTTACAATAGAAATAACGTGCACTTCTTTACCGTCACATCATGATCTTTACCGTCACATGGCTATAGTTACCGTCACAAGCACAAATTTCTAATCAACACACTCACGTGTGGTTTTCTACGTCACACGCACGGATACTTGAACATAGCCTCGAGGTAGGTTTATGCAGTTGTACAATTTAAAAAAATGAAAACTAACAAAACCAAGTAGTTCACCGAAGGGTCCACATATCAGACTTCATTATTAGCATACATTCATTGCGTGGAAACCCGTCAGTTTTGCAAACACTTCTGTACAGTTAAATGGGTATCCTTGCCCAGAATTTTAACTGGTAAGGTAAGAAACAAAATCACTGAAAATTGTCAACAAACCCGGAGGTCGACCACTTATTTCTGTTACGCGGCACGATATTGGTCAATTTTTTTCCGGAAATTTGCCTTGACCAATCGCGTGCAGCGTAACAGAAAATAAGTGGTTGACCTCCGGGTTTGTTGACAATCGGTCTTGGGAACAGATAGTCGGGGGTATTATATATATGCAAAATAGTACGAATATGAGAGTAAACCAGTGGCACAACAGCTGATGGGGGTCCACAAGGTTAGTGCATTCCATCCGTTTATTTTTTCAGAAATCAGGGAATTCGACAATAATAAGAAATTTAGCAGTACGCCGCCATTTTCAGTGATTTTGTTTCTTACCTTGTGTTTTCTAATATTCGTGTGGACTCAGGACCCACAAATAGAGGCCCTACATCGTTACTAGTCCTGAAAATACGTACCCCCGTGGCAAACACGGGAAAATTAAGGTCCATCGGTCAAATGCCTGTGCGGGAAATAACATGTCCGCCATTTTTGTTCTGTACTATTGTCAACATGCGAAGTTAAATATTTCTTAAATTGTTTGGACAATATTCAACAAAATAATTAAATACATCCAATACGTTTTAATTATTGAAGAATTAAAACTGTCTAGTACAGTTGTGTTTTGTACCAGTAAATGTTTACCATTGATACGAAAATAAACTATTTATAAACGAAGTTACGTCTGACTATATCCTTACAAAAGAATCCGTTCATCAATAAGATTTAAATTTATATCTTTTAACCAAGAATATTAATTTATATTAATACATAATTTTTTAATTTAATTTAATTTAATTTTTTGGGCCGATTTGACTCATTTTTAGGCCGGTTTGACTTGGGGTCGATTTGACTGGGGACAATTTGACCTGGTGTCGATTTGACTGGAAATCATCAAATGCACCTAAACCAGTCCGTAGCTAATCTACAGATAAAAACTAGTCCTTGTGTAACCTACAGATATGAATATGTGGGAACAAATACTAGGCTTTGTTTCTAATAATTAGTATCTAAAGCATAAAATATTGGTAGTGAAATATTTGCTGAGCACGGATAACCTATCAGTAGATACCCGAACGCGCTCCAATAATCATTTGGTCTATCTAACTACCAGTTACACATCGTTATTTCATTAGTCTTACTTCAGTTTTTAATATTTTCTTTCTAGCCCTACTAAAGGTAACCGAAATATATACTTAATATTTCCAATATTCATTTCGGATAATTTTAAAGTCTTCAATTTCCATCAAAAGAAAAAAAAACCCATCAAAGTCAAATAATCGTATAGTTGGTTATCGGACAAATTTGTTAACCGGAAGTTAAAACGCCATTTTCAGATTTCGATCTTTGACATCGAAGTTTTTGATGAGAATCTGGCACTTTCCAGTGAACCACGAGAACAGAATGGAAAATGAAATTGTTATGAAGCAGTATCTGTTCATCTTAATTTCATTTGTAGTGCCTCTGCAGTCTGTTTTCACATGACGACATGTCCATCTGGAAATTCCTTCAAATTTTGATTTCACGTTTTCAGTTTCGATTTTAGGAAATTCTTTACTCTGTTGCCTTTATATTTGTTAACTCTCATTAATTAAAAACACACAACGATTAGAGTGATTAATAATTAAACGCAATATCGTCAAGCTTTCAAGGGTAATATGGTGTAAAAAGTTGACATTACAATACACAACTCGAAAGCTGACACATTTATTTAGATGGACTCGATGCAAAGATGTAAATGTGAATCAGCATTCATCTTTACGACTTTAACATAGCAATGTAAGCTCAGCATTATTCATCAAAGTATTTGAAAAGATGGCAACTCAAAATATACTTGCATAAATATAAAGATTAACAGAAATGGGAGATCCTTTAGTACGGAAATCTGCAGCTCTATCCCGTTTGAGACATCAGTTACGGAAGAAACGTGAATCTCTAGCAGACCATTTTGAATTCAAAATGTATATTATTTTCCATTTTAAAGATAAGGTAATTATATTTCTAGCAATAGTCTATAGTCTATTTAATAAAGAAAAAATCCTTGAAGTATAGAAATAGCAGGGTTGCAAAGATCTTCTGTGGGTTAATTCTGACATTGGAGTGTTCTCACTAAGTTTTGAAATGGGTTTGTATGGAATTTTGCTGGTATTGAGAGTGCAGTGAGCAAATTATCAATTTGGCCAGAGGCCATAATTGTTAATTTCAGTGGTTTTAGTTTTAAGTAGTGTCTTCTAAAAATGTTTGTTTCCCAATATTAAATTAATAGGGAATAATCTAATCTAAAATGTCTTGGGTGAATTCACATGAATCAGAAATTTGACAGATATGAAAAGTTTGAAGATACCAAAGGAGTATTCAGTAGTCAGAAACAATAACTTGAAGAAGAACAGACAATGCAATGGCCAAAAGAAAAAAGACAAACATTGATTGATGAAAGTTACTTAGAAATACTACACAGAAAACTAAAGATTAGGAATCACACTAAAAATAAGCTGAACTCGGATGCTCCAAACGTGTAGGCCGTTTTTACTCCTCAAACGTCACCCGTCGTGTTACTGTTAAATGATGCAAAGAAATTTATTTAATATGGAAGATACCAGTATATGTAAATAAATACAAATAACTTAGATTAAACATGAAACCTCTACAGAACAAAAGAGAATACAGAGAAATGCATCTTGTTTTTGTAATGTGTAAATTTAAATGCTTAAATGTTTCCAGCAAAAGAAAAATGGTGCTGTATTTGAAGTTGCAGAAGTAATACCTGTTATGACAAACAATTATGAAGATAGCATAATGAAAGGAGTAAAGGTAACTTGTAAACTTAGATCACCAGGAAAAATAGTCAGTTACAAAGGTTTTGATGTCCAGAAACCAATTTGTATTTGATTATTTGATGCAACGATTATGTTTGGTATTATGAATAAAACCTGTACATACACTACAGACAGGATGGATTACGCCAAGTCAGCGTGGTCTCGGGGACGATCGCGGCGCGGAAATTGAATAATTGGTATCGGGAAGTCCGCGATCTCCTCGCGGCCGAACGCGGCCAGCCAAATTGTCCATCACGGCATTCGCAGACAACACGTTATCAGCGCGTCAAGCGAGGAAAGAAACCACATAATAATAGTTTTGTTGCAGTCATGCATTCTCTTTCTCGTGTCCAAAAAAAAAATGTATTCTCTGTTTTCTACATACGTAATCGATTTATTTTACAACTCTCTCTCACCTTGTCAATCATGTGTTAATTTCCCCTAATTGGTCTTTTTGATGTATAATTAACTAACAAAATAAGCTCTGTTCTCTACATCCCTAATCCATTTATTTTACAACTCTCTCTCACCTTGTCAATCATGTGTTAATTTCCCCTTATCGGTCTTTTTGATGTATAATTGACTGACAAATAAGCGTGCTTATTGTACAGAAATATAATAGAAATAAGTTTCCTTTTTTGTGAAATAACTTATAAGAGGGGTGACAAAATTTGCTATTGGATTCATATATTTAAAAGACGATTCCTGTTGCGTTTCAAATTCCCGGTAATTTCTGCTTACACGATTTCATATAAATCTATCAAAAAAAAACAAAAAAAAGGCCAGAACTAATGCATTTTTATCCGATATGTGATCAGATTTATTTATTGAACAGCAATAGAGTGTTTCAGTCATTCCGTAACATTTGTAGTTCACTTACATTTTACATTTACAGTCTGGTGTGAGAATACTTTTTTTTTCTTTTGGCAAAAAACATAAAATAAAATAAAACAAGTGCAAACGCACAAGATTTTCTATATAGACAGGTTTTCAAATTCACGTTTGTATAGAATAAAGAATAAGATTTTTTTAAGGTCCCACCAGGGGCAAACAATTTAATACAATGATTGAAATGATTGGAGGCATACAAAGATACAGTATGTAAACACAAAAAAAAAACGAAAATATGTTCAGTGACTGCACGGCCAGATCAGAGCCTATCAGATACCATCATAAATCAATTAACATTTAATATATAATAACTCACTTAACTTTGTATATGCAAATCCGCTTAATAACCTTAAGTGATTTTCAGCAGTTTATTTATTTAGTCTTAAATTTCTTTTTCATAGTTAATTTTTCAAATTAAATACTTTGTGTCATCAAACCAACAGATACATTGTGTGACAAATAATGAAACAT
>MJUT01056169.1:58468-79898 GCA_002080005.1 Gigantidas platifrons | reverse complement strand
GTAAAAATCATTCAAATACAGGAATTCCCTGTGCCATCACTTTTAAAAGAAAACCCACTACTACAAAATATGTCATGAAGTAGATGCTGCTTTAAAAAAAAATCAAGTAAGTTACAGTGATTGGGATTAAAAAAAATTCAATGGGACTATGGCCCCCTTCCCTTCCTTGTCAATGGGACATTTTTGATATGAATGGGCCATAATGACAGAACTATGCGCCAAAATCCAGTGTGAAAAATAATGTAGAATAAAAACATTTAACAAACTTTAATACATGGGTGGAGGAGATATATAAACTATCTGACAACTCACACCCTTCTGTTTGAATAAATACAGTATGATGAAAGACATACGAGCTTGAACTTAACACTTTTTTTTTTAATTCTTGACTTAAACCTTGATCTGGACAAAAAAATCCATCTGATATGCATGATAAACGCTGTGCAATGCATGAAAATTCCCATTTCACGTTTCCCGGGGAAAGTAAAAAAACACACGGGAAAGTGACATGCTGATCGGTATCCGATACTTCCCGCCGGGAAAGTGTTATAAGTCCGTTGTTGCTCGTTGTTGTACTTTGCGGTTATCAGATATATCAGTTTTTGAAACTGGTTTACGATTTATTTAAGCCTGAATTCCGTATAAAATTGTATGTACACAAGGTACCAGATATCGATGTTGATTTGCAGTTGAACTTTCACAGATCATTTTGAAATAAAAACTAAATTATAAATTAGATACAGTGATTGGGATTAAACAATTTTCTATTGGACTATGTCCGTGCAGTCTTGACAGAACGGTTCGGCTGTATGTACGTCCGACTTCATCAGAAAACGAATACGCGCATATGACGCGGAGCTTTTATGTGGAAATGCGCCATTTCGTCGGGTAATGCGACTATGGCGCAGGGCGCGTGGTAATCCCAATCACTGAAGTTATGTATCAAATATAAAATTCACGATAAAATATACCCCATTTAACACGTTCTGATAACTAGGTGGGAAAGGTTACAAAAGTTCTAGATGCATTGAGGAAACAAACGGAGATGAATATAATAATATTTATAACTACACGTAATTGTTGTCCATCATGGACATCGCGGCTGTCCATCATGAACATCGCGGCTTCTACGATGACACTACAAACCAACTGCCGCGATCAGACTTTTGTGTCCATCAGGACTTTCCGCGAACTACAATCAGTGTCCATTATGGACGCGCGGAAATGGCGTAATCCATCCTGTCTGTAGTGTATATTAAAATGATGAGCAAAAAATGCTACACTGTCGAAACAGTTCCAAAGTCAAATAGAGAAATCATAGAAAGTTGCAAAATTGATACATTTAACACATATTCATGACCGCTCACTTTCCTGGCATTAGACTTTACATTAAAACAAAAACATTACAAATGGATCGACTATATCTCAAAATTGTAATGTACTTTCCAGTGATTTATAATCCAAATGCTTTAACTGCATTTAAAAAAAAATATTTGATGGATCACAGTATTGTCCTGGACCTATCAATCTGGCTAATGTACAAATATTTTATTGTTTATATTATATAGCTATCAAGTAGTTTATTCTGGTTAACCATATTTAAAAATATATTTTTGATAAATATTATTGTTTTCAGGAGGAAGCATATTCTTTAGAAAGTTCAATGGAATTGTTAGAAAAGGATGTTGTTCAGCTTCATGCCCCAAGATGGCAATCCATGAGGAGGGTATGCTAGTAAATTAACTTTTAATTTGTAAATCACCAAAATGTAGAGCTAAACGTTTTCTTGTCAAAACCCATCAATAAAAATACTGGATAGTCTCTCATAATCATTTACATCCATGTCCTTTCTTGTTAAACTAGATTTGTACAAACAAAGGCATCACGGTCTATGGGTTCAGAGTTTCACAAAGGCTGCAATGGCTTAAAAAAAAATAAAAATTAAAAAGATTTCCTTGAGGACTAGTGCTAGAAATGCAAATATATATGGCATGAATCATCTTTTTAATACACACTAATGTAGATTCAAGCTTGCACAAATGAATTTGAAGACCACAGTTCCTGTGTGATCTGAGGACTAGAGGGCCAAAGAACCAGGAATGGATATATGTGAAATGTTATTTTGTTTAATATAGGCTGAGGAAACTTTTAAAAAATCAACTTCTGTCCTTGTATATCACACTGCACATCCTCAGAGTCCTTGTTTAGTTTGATTTAACCAATAACTAACATTTATCCTTAATGCATAAAGATGCTTCTCTGATGTATATTCTTTTTGTTTCTTTATTCTTATTCCATGTATAATTTAATATGTATTAAAATGTTTGGTTTGCAGGATGTTCTTGGATGTACAACAGAAATTGATTTCTTCTTATGGCCACGAAATGACATAGAAAAAATAGAATGCATACTCTTCTCTCGATGGAAAGGTGATGATGCACCATTTAAACCTATTCAGGTATATTATCAACAATAATTTCATTAAGGAGTGTGGTGTTAAGATTCTACTCAGAATGAGGCTGGAATGCCTTTGTTGGTCTTTAGTTCATGACCTTTAAGTTCACCTGTCACTTATGGCCAAGTGATGTATTTTATTGCTTATGTCATCCATAAACCTTTTATATTTCAACCTTTTTCATAACCATGATAAATCACTAGACCTAACCGAAACAAACTTGGCAGAAAGGCTATGTAGATTTTCATCAACATTTGATGTGATTTTCATTCCATTAGGAAATTTAACATGCTTCTCTGATTAGCTTAATTTTTTGTATTTCATATCTCTTCCATATAAACCACGTGTATCATTGAATTGTTCCATGGTAAGAATGTTCTTTGCATAACCCAGTAAAAAGGTTTTGTTTTAAATGTCTATTAGAAATCCAAAATTACCACCATTACATGGGAAATTTTGAACATAGGACCCTTTGGGAAAATGAATAAAATATTTTTATCTAAAAACTTGATTGAAACCAAGCAATACATGAATATGCATTGGATGGTCCCTTTTCATGTGGATTCAGATTCAAAGAGATTTGACATATTTTTCACATACATGGGAATATGTAATTAAAAAAAATCTTCAAAACCTACAATGTATACTATATTGATCTTAAACTGTGTATAAATAACTAGGTGAGTGATACAAGCCCAAGTGAACCTCTGAATTTATTCTCAGAGTAATGGTCTTCTTAGCTAGCATCAGTTTACAATGACCATTCACTGATCCTGCTGTTGTATAGTCCATGTTAATGTTGGCATCATCTTTGTTTGACTGCTGAACATAGGTGTTAGGTGTGGAGAGTTTTGATCTCATCATTAACTTGTATAAATTTCACTATATGTTTGTGCCTGTCTCAAGAACCTAGATTGCCATCAGCAACAATTGTTTTGATGTTTTTAGGTGAACCAATGGAGTGGTTATGTTTAAGCATCACTGTTTCACTTTCTTTTCAATTTGTCACATAGCTGTATATATTTAATTTACATTTTGAGATTTATCAATATTATAGGTCCTCTTTATTTTTTACAGGCAGAATTTAATTTTCTACGTGGTGACTATGAAAAACAGTTGATGCGACTTCTAACAAGAAAGGAGAAATCTGGAATGATTATCAATAACCCTGCACAATCTATGTTTCTGTTTATAGATAAAAATCAACTACAGGTCAGTTATTTAAAAAATATATTGTATAGTTCAAATGTTTGAATTGATAGACAGAATAAATTGTTCAATAAAAAAGTGTTAGACCTATTAAATGTGTTATAGCCCAGTAATCAAGAATTGGAAAGCACATAGGATGGGGATGGGGAGGGGCTCTCTTTACACCAGTACTACAGTCAAACAAAGGAGGTATAAATATATTTACATAGAATTCCACCTGAATCATTTCCCCTGTAAGTTTTCACCAAGGCCAAAATGGAAGTGCATGTATACAGGGTCAAATATTCACATGTTGAAACCAAGGTTTCTAAATTTCAACATGTTCAAGTGTGCTTTAAAGAATAGTTCTATTTGTGTTGAAAGATATTATAAAAAAGTTTCTAAATGATAGTCTACAAGGGGCCGTCATGGTCGTGATCATGATCGTATGGTAGTTGGATTTACAACTACCTATGCAATCAGTGCCTATCACCACAAAAGTTGAGAGTTTGAATCTCATACAGTCAAGGTGTCCTCAATACAATATTACATGATAAAGTTTATTAGAACTAGAACTGACGATGATCTTATCAGAGAGATTCTTGACCCTAAGGATCTATTCAAAACAAAACAAATTTGCAAATTTTTTAAAGAAGCAAACAATATACGTAACACATAGTTCACAGGAATTCGGCGTTTGGGTTCGGTGGGGTACCACTATCCATGGGAAGAACGTGGTTCTTTCCGTCGGTGGTGGTGCTTCCCATTGACCCTAGACATAGGGTCCCTGTGAATAATTTAATATACTTCATATCATTATTATATGCATATCTTTTACTTATCCAAGGATTTATATAGTACTATATAAGTCCTTGACATATCCATATTTATGTAATGTATTATAATTATATTGTATTGTAATTGTATTTGTATTGAGTTGTTAGACCAGCGACCTAACTCATTGAGCCACCCGGGCCCCCAATACTATATGAAGATACAATATCATTATAAAACAGGATACTGTTGAAAAGTCTTCAATTTTGGGAGAAGTTTCATCAATAAATGTACAGTAGATTTTCTCCAGAAATTATTTTGGTAAGAAGTGAATGTAGGTTATTTTCACACAGCAGTGCAAATATAAAATAGAAGATCATGATATTCATAATATTTGAAATGTTCAAAAATCTATTATGTGAATAGTTTATCTCCAAACACATGCATAGAACACATTTTCACATGTTTTACACATTTTGAAAGAATACTTGTAACATTTAATTTACTGATGATAATTTATTTTTATTTGACTTCTATTTGTTTTTCAGACAAGCAAAAACAAAGTGATTGTGTTCAAACTGTCTAGTGTATGCTTATATCTACCACAGGTAAGCAATATTACTTTTAAATTTGAGGGAAATTGTATGGTACTTATCACACCCACTCCAACGAATAACGATGTATAATTGTGAACCAAAGAGATATTTTTGGCATTATCCTTTCTACAAGATTAACTAGTATTGCATAACAAATGAGTTAGTTTCCTAGTATACCCTAAGAAATAATCGTATCTGCATTAAGAGTAAGATCTTTTAAGCAAAAAAAAACAAACCGATTGTTTAAAGATGATAATAAAAAAAAATAATAATAAAGGGAAGGGGTCAAAAATATAACAAACCACAACAATGTGAATCATTCCTATATAAATATGTTTACTTTGATTTTTAAAGGATGCCTATTTTCATTAAATAGGGCTTATTTCATTTTTCAAAATAAGATTTTAGAAATAAATTTTACAATGTGTAATACTTTACTGTTATTTTTGTTGTTGTTTATTTTATAGGACCAGTTAACATCATGGGGACCTGGCACAGTGGAAGAAATTCTCTCAAAACATATTCCAGAATAGACTCAACCAAATATTATATCAGGGATGATAGTTGTCATGTGATTTTTAGTGCAACTTTTAAACTAGTTAATTGATACGGTTGTATAATATTTTGCCATCACTTTGTGTCAGTCATTGGTGTTTGAGATCTAAAGCCAAAGTCACAAGACCTATTTTGACAAAATATTGTATTATGACCAGTTAGGTTAGATCTTAACAATTTGTGACACAAGCTTGGATTTTAATACCAAGAATGGTTGAAAACATTAATATTCTAAGTCAGGAATAAGATAGGCATATCATCTATAGGGAATAAAGGCAACAGGCTATATATAGAGATCTATTTTTATACAAAAACATGCATGTTAAAAAACTGGACTTATGGTTCAGTCATACTATTGTTGAAAATCTCAGTTAAAAAGAATGAAGTGTCTGTTTGATACACTTCCAAGAATTTTCTTCCTTGAAATTAAAATTATGTTATTAACCTGATATTAATATAAAAAACATCAGAGAATTCTTTACCAGTTTATTTTGTAGCTGATAATATCTGGTTTTCCTAGTGATTATCTTATTTAGCTCAAAGGTTCACTTCATTGATCAGTAGAATGTTTAAATTGTACCTCCTAATTCTCCATATAAGATGACTATCTGTAACTTTCCTAATAAAAGAATATACATGTCTTCAAAATTGATATTGCATCCTCTTTTTTTTTTCACCTGTAGGCAATTTTGGACAATGCATATGAGGAATGGTCTTTAAGTGGACCTCTCTAGATCATTTTTTAGACACACATGTCTCCTATCCAAGATGGATGCAATTAATTAAAGGTTGAAGCTAATTGCATGATTGCACTGCAGATGTGTGGTGTTAGTTCATGTAACTCAAAGGTCCATCCATTTTTAAAATACAGTAGAACTGTACAATGTCTTGAAGAATTGGTTTCTTTTTTAACTTCTCTGCTGTAAAAACTAATTAAACTGTCTTTATAAAATGTTACTCAATTTACTGCTGTTTTTTTATTTAATTTTTGCTAAAAGACTGAACAATAGAAGAAAGTATAAAATAAACAGTTATTCTATTTTGTAAATTATCCAAAGAAATAATAGGAAGTGCTGTCATTATATATATATTATAAACTGCCAACATTTTTGTTACAAGTTAAATTTACTTGTGTGTTCTTTGATAACCATTTCAAAATATATATGTACAATGTATGGTCCAAAATGACATTTATATGGCTCCACCTTTTTGAATCGTACTTCCTGTGAAACATATACTTGTATAGGTCCATGCCCAAAATGTCTACGTTTTTTTTTCCCAAAATGTCTACTGCAGAATATTAGGTTTTTCCCAAAATGTCTAAAAAGATTTTAAAATTTTTTATATGTTACAATAAATATTTTATCATACATATTTAATTTTTAGGACATTTTTCATAATTTTTTTTATAAAATTTCCATATAAAATTAGATGTTTATACAATAACTTAAAGCCTTACAACTATTTGACAACTGAAAAGTTTACACAACATTTAGACATTCAGGTAGACATTTATAATTAGTCAAGCCTCATTAAAGATAACTTTATTTTTTAATTGTAAAAGTGAATAAAGATCAAAGGGTACCATAATCATGATAAATATTTTAAGTAATATAAGAAAATTGTATTTTTCATCATATTCCACAGCTATATCATGGTACAGCAACTCATGAAATATTTTAAGTAACATAAGAAAATTACCTGTAGACATTTTGGGAATAACTTTTAATCAGGGAGTAGACATTTTGGGAAAAAATGTCTAATTAGCCAAAATTGACCTGTAGACATTTTGGGATGACCCCACTTGTATATACAAGCTCGATGATTTCATACAGCATCTTTATCAAAGAATTTCTGACCTAGTAACATGCTTTTAACTTTCCCTCTTGGGTTAAAGTTCAATATTAACATAATGTATTTGAAGGTCATATAATCTTGTCACTTTACATCTGTTGTCACCAGCCGTAAATGTTCAACATTTAAATCTTCTCCAAAATTACTGGGCCAAAGTTCTGTTTGTCAATCTGAAATCCAAAATGGCTGCATAGTACGTATCTGTGGTGAATTTTAAATTACAGATTTCTGGTTGAACTATTGTCAATCGATGTAAAACAACTGTATTGAACATGACTAACAATTTTTTGGCATGAGAAAAGACAGGTTTGACAAATATGTACCTTTTAAAATTTTATAAAATAAGTATTAAGTTTGACTCTCAGAAACCTTTTTTTATGTTTAAACACTAACATTTTATTTCCTCGTTAAAAAACACTTGCATTCTGTTTTTGCAAGAGATAGACGTAGTGGGAGGGGGACAAATTAAACATATTTGTGCAGTGAAGATTTAAAAAAAAATGAGTGAAAGTGTCTTTGTTTTTTGTGTGTATTTAAGGTCCAATAACATTATTTGCTTCATTTTGTGTGGATGAAAAGGTTGGTGTGAATGAAAGATTCAAAAAGACATTTGTGAAATAAATGGGTTATGAATGAGAAGAAATAGTGATATATTTTTATCATATGTTGATTTATTTTTGTTTTGCTAATATTTATATGTTAACATGACTATTCAGTTTTTTTGGCAGCACATTTATTATTATGTTCATTGTCATTTCTGTATAATAGATTTGTTATAAGTATGGAAGAACTGTCAGATATATTTGTCTATATAAAACTGTGCTCAAAACAAAAATGCCATATTTTGTAGTAATATTCAGACACAATTACAATGTATATAATATGTAAGAAAGTAAATTTGTAAAGGGAAATAAAGTCTTTTGATTTTAGAACATGCTTACTCCAGCTGACTGTTCCTCCCCCCCCCCCCTTTTCAACATTCCAATTGAAGCATCACTGTATCCTAATCTGGAATTTATGGTATTACCCTAATATTTACATCCAATCTAAATGCTTCCCCCTTTTCTGATATATCACACAACATATTAGAAGGGGGGAGCAATTCAAGATCTAATTTTAATTAGATTGATTTACATCCAACACTGATATATTTAGTTGTCAACCTGAAATACACTGTTATCTTGATTTATGCAATGACACAAGAAACTAGTATATGCCGGTCTTTTTCTTTTTTAGGGGATAATGAAGCTATTTATATTTTAAAAATTGCCTGTGAAGGACGATGGATAAATGATAAGAGCCCATTTTGCAAAATGAAATCAAATTGTCAGAATATGTACTGTATAAAGGATGGGGTGTATTTTTATAAATTATTTATCTCTTTTATCACATTCATCAGTTTGCCACAGATTTGGGGTTTTTCATCAAAATGGCAAAATTTCAAATTTTAACCATATTTTTTTTTCATAGCAACTAGTAACTATAACTAATATGCAATACGTATTTACACCTTTCCATGATATTATTTAGGATTTGGGTCAAGAACGTTTAACTTTTCACAGTATTTGACATAATGTTGTATGTAGTTCACCTTACCACCAGCAGGGGTCAGGATGATTGCATAGATAAATGTAAATATAACTACTATACAATCACACCCACTGAGGGTTCCTAATATCTTGCTACTTTCATAATCATTGAAATACACATTAGTGTCTTTTTCTGGAATTTTTGCAATTTTAAATTTAAAGAATTTCTCACACAGATGTAAGATAGCAGACTTATTCTCACAACACTTGTCCTACACCAGAAACAGTACATTTATAAGCATAAATTATAATATATGTTCTGGTAACTGACCAATTTCATTACTTTGGGTTATAAAAAGAAGCCTTATTGAACCTCCTTTCACTAATTTTTGATTTTTGGCAGCTTTTCTGAAGACTTTCATATTAATGGAAACTGGATTTAGTTAAGTCATATTTATGATTACCATAATAGAGAATTGATAATAAACAAAATTCCAATAATTTTAACAACCTTTCTTATATTTGCCTCATGCATATAAAAACATGAGGCAGCTTTTTGTCGCTTTTATGTTATGTACAACTTTTTGTTTTAAATACAGGTATTTTTAATTTCTATCCCTACATATGTTGATTTTACAAGCTTGGCTGTCTTCCAAACAGTCATCTTACTTATTTATATTCTATTTGCATCTTTTTGGGGTAATACAAAATTGAATATGTTAAATTCTTTAATCACTTATTAAGTGAAAAATAGTTTTGGAGATACTAGTTTTATAGTGTGATACTTCAAAATATTTTACACCTGATGTTTGAAATAACTACAAACAAAATAATAGTTAATTGAACAACAGGTTATTTATTGATGAAAATATGGATCTCTTTACAAGTCACAAAAAGTTTGAACTACAGTAAAAAAAAGCAAAAGCAAAGCAAAGTTTTATTTAAAGTCGATGCATAATAAACACTACAAACTTGCCCATGTGGTCACCTGTCTTAAGCAGTCACTTGTATTAAAAGGACATCTTTTTCTTGTCCTGTCATAGAACATTTCATATCAATAAAACCTCTTTTAAGAGGTCACCTGTCTTATAAGGCCATTTTTCCATTGTCCCAAAGATGACCTCTTAATACAGGTTGGACTGTATAAAGGAAAGTAAGTGTCATTTCTAGTCAACGAGTAGATCAGTACTAAATGACATTATATATAGATCTTCAGAAACAAAGTAGAAATGGATGTACAATGTAGTTGTTCTTTTTAAGGTTTTCAAAATTACGTTACTTTGAAAACTTGCATAGTCAATGCAACAACCTCAGATGTGATAAAATCAGATAGATTTTGAATAAAGCATTTCTGAATTTCTAAAGTGATTTGATCTAAAAATTTCTTCCCTTACAATATGTCATGTTTGATTTAAAATTTCTTCCCATACAATGTGTCACCTTTGATTTAAGATGTGTCACCTTTATTTAGGTATATTATGTTTTGTGCAGAGGTAAATGTAGGTATGTTACACCTCAATCTAATTAAAATTAGATGTTTGTTGTATCTTTTTTTTAACATCCCATATGGGGGTCATGTCGGGGTTCATATTTTCAACCAACCAATCAGCAATGAGTCTACTAAATCTTTAGATATTAAAAGAGGTACACACCAAGAATTGTTGTGGTCAATATGCTTAACTGTCTTGCAAATGATTGGACGGTCAAAGATGAATGAAAGGTTACATGACATGGCCCCTAATGGGATGTTGTAAGATGTTAGTGTATTACCAAAACAAATTAAAAAGAGGTTCAACAAACATCTAGTTTTGATCTAGATTGGTTACTCATCGGAATCATTGAAAAATATTTTAAATTGAACAAAAAATTACAAACATAAATACACACACATGTATACACCATTTTTAATATTGATTAGTTCAAATTTGTAATATACACATCTTGTATTGAAAGGGTACAAACTTGTCAGATAAACACTGTCAATGATAATGTTACATCTACCAGAATGTTGACATTCCTTTACTGAACTTTCAGAGAAATAAACAATATTATGAAGCTGACTAGTTTTTGTTATGTGTCAACAGTTTTAGGAGACAAGACTTTGTATTAATTTACTAACAGCATTTGAGAAATTTCTAATGTACATTCATGGGTCAAAAAAAGATTGTTCTTTATGTATTTCATACAAAACCACTTATTCAAAAATTGTTTTTTTTATGAAAATAGAGTAGGTTTATGGTGTTTAATGCCAATTTCCACAATATTTCAGTTATATCTTGATGGTCAGTTTTATTTGTGGAGGAAACCGGAGAAAACAACCGACCTGTTGCAAGTCACTGACAACTTTATCACATAGCATTGTATCAAGTACACCTCGCCTAAGTGGGGTTCGAACTCACAACATTAGTGGTGATAGGCACTGATTGCACAGGTAGTTGTAAATCCAACTACCATACGATTACGACCACAACGTCCCCTGTGTCAACCATATTTTGAACACAAGTTGATGTGACAATTTTTATAATTTCTATCCATGGTTCATATGTCATCCTAGCACTGAGCACCACTAGATGTAACAATTTTACAGTTTCCTACCCAGGTACACAAGTTGTGACTGTTACCAAAATGGTGTTTAATTTGTGATCAAGTTAAAGTAACAACATATGTATTTCTATATATATCACACATGCCTATATCCTGAAACATATTTTACCAACAAGTATATTGCTTTGGTCAAAAAACAAATTATGTTGGTGTTTTTCATATTGATTTGAAAATCAGATGTCTGTCACTACTGGACATAGTTTGCACATGGCATCCTATGGTAAAATGTTATGCCTTGTTAGCTCACCTGCAAAACTACTCAACCATATACAACCAATCTTGGCATGAATGGTTCTTGGTAAGAGGATTTGAAGATTTTATACAAAAAAGGTCGATCCTCCATGTGGGAGGGATGATTAAACTGTGGAAATGTGATTTTTCTTCTCAAGTATCACCAGCATACTATTTTAATTTTGCTGTGCTGCATCACTGTGATATGTAAATTTAGATTTGTACCGGTACAAATGGATATCCCAGGGTCAAGGGGGCAGAATTTGTTATGTGGAAATTAAAAAAAATCTGACAGTTCCAACTCCCCCCCCCCCCCCCCACTTTTTCAACTTAGAACATCTTCTTCTTTATATAAACAACATACAGTTGAACATAAATACACAAAAGCTACAGTCTTCATTATTAATTAAGAAAAAAACAAACAAACAAACAAAAAAGCAACAACATGACATATACGAGTGCAACAAAATTTGCTATTTGCAAAATGACAAATCGAACAGACCATTACAATAATTAGACTAGTATATAAAGCACACCTAGAGTGAAGAAAATCAATAATTGAGGATATTGCATGATCTAATAACCAATCCGTTCCCTTTCTAGTATGTAAGTTGTGAGTTCAAATCCCGCTCGGACGAGGTGAACTCGATACAACATTTTGCTATGGAAAATCCAAAATAAACATTTGCAAAGCAAGAGAACAAGTTGGTTTGAAATGTTGACAAGAACTAAACTTTCTGACATGTTAGTTCAATGGGTGTACCATATACGCTTCCACAGAGTGTCTCCGTAAAAGATATTGACAGCAAAAACTGAAAAGTCACTTGATGATCTCTTGCCAAGTTTCTCAGTCAGTTTGTTTTTGTGGATCAGAAAGAAAACAAAACTAAAAGCTTGTTAAGAAGTGTACGAAAATCCAGGTGAATGATACAGGACATGATTAAGAGATTCTCCGGTCTCTGTCATCGCGGTCAGTTTTATTGGTGGAGGAAACCGGAGTACTCGGAGAAAACCACCGACCTGTCGCAAGTCACCGACAAATATCACATAATGTTGTATGCTGTACACTTCGTCTGACCGAGGTTCGAACTCACAACTTCATTGGTGATAGACATCGATTGCATAGATAGTTGTAAATCGAACTGCCATACGATCATGACCACTAAAAATGTAGACAAAAATTAATGGGAATACTCGAATATTGTTGTTCTCCAACAATAACACAAGGAACACCAAGATTGATCTATTGTATTGAAGGGAGATGGATTATTACCATTAATGAAAATAAGATCTTCAATATTCAACATACTTTATTA
This sequence comes from Gigantidas platifrons, assembly GCA_002080005.1. Classification (NCBI taxonomy): domain Eukaryota; kingdom Metazoa; phylum Mollusca; class Bivalvia; order Mytilida; family Modiolidae; genus Gigantidas; species Gigantidas platifrons. The sequence continues at coordinate 66,796 of MJUT01056169.1, read as the reverse complement.
TCTCCTTTGTCTTCAATAGGAGAAACACCTAAGCCTTTTCCCTTGGCTAGTGTAATATTAAATTCCCCCTTTTTCTGTTAATCCCACACATTCGTTTTGGTTTTGTCATTAAACTTCTCTCCTTCGATGAACAAGATATGCACGGGCCAGTATGTCCAAGGTGTTCGTCTCTACCACACTACATTTGAGTCACTAGACTTGTATGTCCCTTTCTTCCCTTTATTTTTATTTGAAGATGGGCTGGGCGTAGATCTCTGCCATCAGCACTAGTTGAATATTTATCTGGGTAAATTGTTACAAGTTCATAAAACCCATGATTAGTGTTATTTTTATACTCCCCTTCGTGATTAGCTTGCCACATTTCAACTTCCACTCGTTGTAAAGGTTTGGCAGCTGTCGCATGCAAAAAAACAAAAAACAAAAAACATAATACGTCCAAACACAAGAAGGGGTACTTTATAAAAATTGTCACTGTGTTTGTACTGGCAAAGCCTTTTTAATCGAGGTGATCCTGGATAGTAAAAAGGTCCATAAATATAAGAAATTGTGGGTTTATATTTCATTTCAAACTTTTACATCAGTCCAAGTAATAATAATAATTATAAAACTGAAGCTGACATCCTTATGTTTGTTTAGTAAGAAGATTGTTGCAATGTTCAAAGAACCATTAATACTAAGTCTGGTGTATATTAATAAAATGGTCATATCTATTGTAAATGTAATTTACTTCCATACTACAAAAGGCCGATTAAATACGCCACGATTTAACTGGAATATTGTTTAAAGTGGCTTAAGCACCATAACCCTAACCCAATTAAATATCTGTTTTGTCTTAGACTACCTAATATTTTAGGATTTGACAAATTTGTAATGTGGTTCAAATTCTTGGTACAGACACTTCAACAAAAAGCAACAAACACCATATAACAATGATAACAAAAGAAGTACAATGTACCTGGTATTAAACATTAGATGTTTGTTATAACAAAAGAAGTACAAATGTACCTGGTATTAAACATTAGATGCTTGTTATAACAAAAGAAGTACAAATGTACCTGGTATTAAACATTAGATGCTTGTTATAACAAATGAAGTACAAATGTACCTTGTATTAAACATTAGATGCTTGTTTTTCCCAATGAATACTCAGGCGAAAGAATATGTGGAGCTTGCTCGTGTGACGCGTTCGCTTTGTTGCGAATCCAGAAAGACAAGTCTCGGATATCTAATTTCAGATAATTTCTTTTGTAATAAAAATACAGTCAAACATGCCCTTGCGGGGTCACCTCTATTAAGCAGTTGTCTGTTAAAGATCACCCTAATACAGTCAAACATGCCCTTGCGGGGTCACCTCTATTAAGCAGTTGTCTGTTAAAGATCACCCTAATACAGTCAAACATGTCCTTGCGGGGTCACCTCTATTAAGCAGTCGTCTGTTAAAGATCACCATAATACAGTCAAACATGCCCTTGCGGGGTCACCTTTATTAAGCAGCTGTCTGTTAAAGATTACCCTAATACAGTCAAACATGCCCTTGCGGGGTCACCTCTATTAAGCAGCTGTCTGTTAAAGATCACCCTAATACAGTCAAACATGACCTTGCGGGGTCACCTCTATTAAGCAGCCGTCTGTTAAAGATCACCCTTTTCTTATTGTTGTATCTGTCTTGTACAAAAGTATAGGAAAAAAGTCTTTTTTATCAAATTTAATAACTATCACAGTAATTTTAATCATAAGGATACATACGATGACATTATTCATTTGAAAGGTGGGCTTGCACTATCCCAACAGGGAGATTGGTCTATCAACTAACAGGTGGTCAAGTGCCAAATTGAGCACAATGTGAACGTTTGACATGTAAATAAGGTATTTAACACAGTGTTGGATTAAGCTACATGTAGAATGTGCCTATATCATATGAGGTGGCTCAATGAGTAATAGGTAGTTGGATTACCTAACAACTCATACAAGCCTATCACCAATATGGCGTGGGCTCGCACCCGGCTGTGTAAATTACAAAAAGGGTGCACTCGACTCGCAAGTGACAAAGTTTACTAGTTGCTTGCCCATGGTCGGTGGTTCTCTTCGGCTTCTTCCACCACTAAAACTGGTCGCCATGATATAGCTGAAATATTACTGAAAGTGGCATCAAACACCAAATATCAATAAAATCATATATCATACGTTAATGAGGGTCATATTAATTTAAATAAAAAGACATAACTATTAAAATATTAAATCTTGAATTATTTACTTTCACAGTAAGATAGTTCATTTGTTCCATTTGCCGATATATTGACAGAAAAATACTACAAATATGCTGAATTCAGTAATATTAGTATTATTTTATACATCAATATCAAACGTCAAAAGTATTTAGTGTGGGGCTCTTGAAAATGTTGGACCTCTAGTATATGCCACTTTTGCTAATAGGTTAATCCAGCATCGATTTCACGCATTGCTTTCAAAATGAAAATATGACAATCGGAAACTCTTTATTAACTAGTACCGTTTCGATTCAGTCCATTTCTAGTATCCAAGAAAACTTTTTTTATGTTCTATTTAAAAATTGGCTGCCATCTTGGGTTTTCAATTCCCCAAAAAATACACTGCCACACGTACTAAAGAACGATCCAAGGAATATCACAACAAAGTTTTAGGACTGGCAAACGGTTTAGTGGCGGCTTACACATCAATAGTCAGACCATCACTGGAATACGCTTCAACAATCTGGGATCCATTAAACCAATGTAAAATCAAATCAATAGAAAACGTCCAAAAAAGAGCTGCGAGATTCGTGCACAACAACTACTCAGATAGAACACCAGGTTGTGTCACGAAAATGGTTAAATCTTTAGAATGGGAGAATCTCGCAGACAGACGCCAGAACAACAGGCTGGGCATGTTATTTAAGATCCAACATGGAGAAGTCGATATTGATAAAGACCAGTACCTCATTCTAAACGACAACCGGACCAGAGGTAAAGATCGCTTCTTTCAGGAAAGGACAAAACACGACAGTTATGGACAATCATTCTTCCCGAGGACAATCAGGGATTGGAACCAGCTACCAACACAGACAACATCAGCCACTACTGTCGAGGGATTCAGAGCTGCCCTGAAGGCACGCTCTGAAAACAACTGAACAACGACCCCATGTACATAGTTTTAACTGTATTTTTTTTTTTGAGAGCTGACTGTGTTGTCCGCACATGCGAATAGTTCTCACGGAACCACCTTCGTTCTGATAGAACCCGGCTCCTTTCCTGGAAGAAGAAGAAGAAGAAGAAGAAGGTAGTGGTAGGTTAATTTAATCCCGTGGATTTCCCGTCGATCGTGTTAAAATTTGTCTTGTGGTGTCGCCTAGTTGTATAGTTACCGGAACTAAAAACTTACGATATGAATATGAAATATCACAGGTTACTGGACAAAAAACTCCTAGATGTAAAAATGTCTGAAATACGTGGTGGAGTTATACAATTTAACAACGAATTTCACTTGACTATACCAGTATCTGGAACAATTGATTTATAGACTTTAACATACTGGTTCCTGCACTAAATTTGAATGTAATTTTATCCTGCACATGCACCCCGTTGCTTACAGTACAGTTGCTCAATGTTATACTACACTACAAAAGTAGTGGTACTCCAGACAGTGGAGGAAAGAATATAAAAAAGAAGAAGAAGAAGAAGAAGAAGGTGGTAAGCATTCTTGATTTTAGTTTTCGTTTGGGGATTATTGTAACCAACAAGTTGAAGTTACCATTCTGTTATTATTATTATTATTATTATTATTCCGAATGTTATTAGCTTATTGCTTTCCGACTTATAATTTGGTACGGATATTTACACCGTCTTAGTTCTTTAATTACTGTAGCTAATTTGGCGGGAATTGTTGTTACGGTAACAGCATAACAAAATGGCGAGTTGCAAGTTTGTAAACATCCTCATAAGTTCTTAAAAATATCAGTAAGTCTTTTCTTAACTCCTGTTGACAAGTGATGTTTTAAAGAACTAAATTATGAAGCAAAACATTGACTGTTTCGTTGTTCAACACGCGTATATTATTAACTATTTACGTCGAAGGGCACCAGCTAATCTATTAATCTAGTCGAATTCATTTTCTGTTCTGCATCTCCAGCCTTGAGATACTGGCATACTCACACCGTTATCCCACCATATGCAAATACCTATATCTTCCTCGCTTGTATTCAAGAGGATTGGGCAAGTGTGCGTTGTAGTGGATAATATGCCCCTATAGGCTATATGTTGGCACAGGAATCGGAAATTTTATCAATATGATGAGAAATACGTCATATGGGCAGTGAAACGAACAGGAATGCAACACCGTTTTGGAGAAATCGGAACTGGCTCCTTAAACCTCCGAAAAATTAATAAAAATTGTCAACACTAACCAAATAACATTTTCCTGCAATTATATGTCATTGTTCTCTTCTCTAATCCTGTCATTACCCAATTTTATCGTCTCAATTGACAGTTCCATTTTACCAAGAAGCCATTGTGTGACGTCACATTCTCTCTCTTTATTGTTACGAAAATCTACCATTGAAAATAGATAACGTTAATTATAGGTATCGTTGACCCTCTCAGTTGATGAAAATAAATAAATATGCCACAAAACTCGAACATTTTAATTTTTTGATGTCTTAAACAGTATATACTTTTTGGTTTTATCTAGTTTGTTCCGTAGTCAATGTGACGTCACACAATGGCTTCTCGGTAAAGTGGATTGTAAACTGAGACGATAAAATTGGGTAATGACAGGATTAGAGAAGAGAACAATGACATATAATGGCAGGAAAATGTTATTTGGTTAGAGTGTTGACAATTATTATTAATTTTTCGGAGGTTTAAAGAGCCAGAGGTTTTGGTTTTGGTTTGGTAGAATTAAAGAACTAGTTTTGACAAACAAACTAAAACAATTTTGTAAAAATTTATTCTTTCTAAGGGACACACTGGGGAAATGTTTCTTACGCTATCGAGAACCGGCAACACCAGGATACTCTAAAAAACAACAAGGGAGGAATCTCAAATGTCAAATTTTCATACAACATTTTTTCAAAATAGTTTTGTATTGGTAGCTTGACCTGATTCGCCATAATATTGGTACCCATTTGAAGCTTTTTTGATATTTCGATTCCTTTTTGTCACCATCTTTACCTATCTGCAACTTTAAAGCAATTCTTCACAGAATTTGCAGTCTGCAAATCGCACGTAGGAATTCGACATGTACATAATGTAAACATGATGGAAGGTAGTTTTGCAGACTGCAAATTCTGTGAAGCATTGCTTTAAAGTTGCAGATAGGTAAAGATGGTGACAAAAAGGAATCGAAATATCAAAAATATATTTATTAAGCTTCAAATGGGTACCAATATTATGGCGAAGCGGGTCAAGACACCAATACAAAACTATTTTGAAAAAATGTTGTATGAAAATTTGACATTTGAGATTCCTCCCTTGTTTTTTAGAGTAGTCGTGGGATAAAAAAAATCTTAGCAAGCCCCTGTGGATAGAGGGGAAAGAATATGCCTTCATTGTACATTAAATGAGGTTGAAGACGAAAGTCATATGTTATTCAAATGCCCAATATATGAAACTGAAAGGGCTACATTACTGACATATATTCAAGATAATTGTAAAAATTTTGAACATCTGAGTCCGAACAATAAGTTGATTTGGCTTCTTAGTAATGAAGACACTCTGTTATCAAATAAACTTGCTGTCTTCCTAAACAAAAGTTTTGAAATACGGAAGAACCATACATTACAAATTTAACCTCTCTTAAAGAAAAAATAGTATTTCGTGATATGAACACCATGTTATATCTGCAGTGATTGGGATTACCACGCGCCCCGCGCCATAGTCGCATTACCCGACGAAATGGCGCATTTCCACATGAAAACTCTGCGTCATATGCACGCATTCGTTTTCTGATGAAGTCAGACGTACATACAGCCGAACCGTTCTGTCAAGACTGCACGGACATAGTCCCATTGAAAAAAATTTAATCCCACCCACTGTATCTAATTTATAATTTAGTTTTTATTTCAAAATGATCTGTGAGAGTTCAACAGCGATATCTGGTACCTTGTGTACATACAATTTTATACCTTTACATACGGAATTCAAGCTTAAATAAATCGTAAACCAGTTTCAAAAACTAATATATATGATAACCGCAAAGTACAACAACGAGCAACAACGGACTTGTAACACTTTCCCGGCGGGAAGTATCGGATACCGATCAGCATGTCACTTTCCCGTGTTTTTTTTGCTTTCCCCGGGAAACGGGAAATGGGAATTTTCATGCATTGCACAGTGTTTATCATGCATATCAGATGGATATTTTTGTCCAGATCAAAGTTTAAGCCAAGAATTAAAACAAAGTGTTAAGTTCAAGCTCGTATGTCCTTCATCATATTTATTCAAACAGAAGGGTGTGAGTTATCAGATAGTTTATATATCTCTTCCACCCATGTATTAAAGTTTGTTAAATGTTTTTATTCTACATTATTTTTCACACTGGATTTTGGCGCATAGTTCTGTCATTATGGCCCATTCATATCAAAAATGTCCCATTGACAAGGAAGGAAAGGGGGCCATAGTCCCATTGAAATTTTTTTAATCCCAATCACTGTATCTGCATCATATTATATTTGTATAATATATTTTTATGTATATCATAATATTAGCTATAAACTTCCATAGTTTGTTCTGCCTATGAATGGTTCCCCCCCCTGCAGTATCGGTCATCCTATGCTTGTTTTTATTCTTTTTTTATATATGTCGTAAATGTTACTAATCATCAAAATCATTGTAAGTGTAAAATGTAAATGTCTGTAATTCTGTGCTCTCACGGGCTTCTTGATTGATTTAATAAACTATTAGTATTAGTATAGTCAAGCTGAGAAAATAAAGGATCTATTATCCACTACAACGCACAATCCTCTTGAATACAAGCGAGGAAGATATAGGTATTTGTATATGGTGGGATAACGGTGCGAGTATGCCGAGATACTGAGCAGTGAATTACTTCGGAAGTCTAATCTCAACGAGATTACTGTTCACAGCTTCATCATATGTCCTGATCCTAAAGGTCGCAATTGATGCTACTGGTCCCCGAGTACTGAACTTTTTCTCTCTGGGGATTTACTGTGTAGATGACTGTTATGTTGACGTTGTAGGGCATCTGTTGTAGAGGTACATTTTTTTTTGTACATTAATACATGTATTATTCTTGTTGAGATTAGGCTTCTGAAGAAATTTGATGTCTGTCAGTGATCTTGAAGGTTTTTTTTTCAGAATGGGCCCATGGTCCCTTCAAAAAAATTTCAATGGGCCATTGTAAATGAAATAAATTTCCAGCACAATAATGCATAGCAGGGCTCACCACACATAGTAAAAACAGGATGACTTGACTTCTCTCTCAGTTGACTTAAGGGCGAAGTGAGGGAAAATATGGGAGACTTCCGAAAATCGATCCCGATTTTAACGTTTCTTTCAGACTTGGGGTCAATTACATTGGAATGTAATTAATTACATTCAAATTTGGTCATTTACATTCAATTACCATTACATGGTTTTTGAAATGTAATTAATTAAATTACAATTACATTACTAAAGTAATTAATTAAATTACACATTACATTTCCTGAATCCTTTATTAAACAACATGATATATACAATACGACTTTTTCATAGCATACCTATGCATGTAGCTTACAACACAATATTTGCAGCATTGTCACTGACAATTGTTGCGATCTTGTCACCAACTTCAAAAGAAGAAATTACTTCCTCATATTCCTGTCTGATATTTTCTGACGTATGCCTTCCTTTGAATATTTTACAACAAATCATGACAGATTTCATAGCCCAGTCTAGAATAAAATGACCAGTAATTCCAAGGAATCCTCTCATTTGCCTGCTTGACCACAAGTCAATGGTCAAACACACACTTTCAGCCTTCTTAAGTACTGCTTTGATATTCTCCCTTTTTTCTGAAGACTTTTCATGTAGCAATTTTGATGTGAAATGTTTCCTACTTGGCAACTGATATTTTGGATCAGCGATTGTCATAAGGTTTTTGAAATTGTCACTTTCAACTGTTGAAAGTGGCAAGAGATCACCAGCAATAAACATAACAATGGCATCCAGGGCTAGAAATTAACTTTTTTCACCACAAGCAAAACTTTGCTAGTTGAATAAAAATCTACTAGCAAACAGACTGACCTGACTAGCAACCAAATTTAACAAAAAATGTATGTTATTTTCATTCAAATATGTAACAATAAGACTGTAA
>MJUT01056169.1:22675-44568 GCA_002080005.1 Gigantidas platifrons | reverse complement strand
GTAATTACATAATAATGCTGGTGAAGCATTGAACTTGAAAGTTGACATTTCAGATGATATGGAGTCAAATACTATATCCTGAACTAAAGTTAAAACAGGATGGGGGTATATAGTAGAAATTGTTTGTCCTTCCAACCATCAGAACAAAAAAAGGGATGGAGGGTATGGAGGAATCTTCTTGTCTTACCATCTACCAATGTTTTTTAATCTGGTCTCAAAAAGGTATGAAATATACTTTAAATTAAAAAGAAATGCATTTAAATTGATCAAATTTTATTTGTATTTCCTTCTCAAATGAACTCTTTGCTCAATTGGATCTATATATATGGCAGTTTTTTGTAACAGTTCATTTACAGCTACACATGTACCTATATAATATACCATATGGAATTGTTAAAAAAAAAGGGGGGGGATGGATTCCCCATAAGCATTTGATTACCAATGCACTTGGTTTTTTTTCTCTGTTAATTTCAGACTGTTATGTTTTCAACATGAACAAGGTTTTTAATGTATTTTCTTTGCCTACATTTGAAGTTCACTTTATATGTACCTGACAACATGCTCATACCATTAGTATACTGTTAGACTATGTCACTGTCACATTGAACTTTGAACTTTGAACTCTTGTTGATATCAATTATTTGTTCACTGTAGAAATAATACATACACAAATGCAATATTCCAATGGAAGCTAGACAAATTGAAAGCAGCATATATTATAATGGGTAATCTTCAAGCTAGTAATAATAAAAGACATGTACTAGTTTTGTGCATGTACAAATGTACATGTATGTTGATTTAATTTCAGATTTTTTTTTGACTACATGACATGTAGATTTTCAATTTATCATCAAGAAGAAATAAAAAAAAAATATATAACTAGTAAAGAGACAAATGTCATTAATTATAATGGAATAAATACATTTATCCTACAACTGTGTGATTTTGAATACTAATAAGGGGGACCAAATAAACTTCAAAGTTGTCTGGTCAAGAACCTAATAAAGCATTTCTGGTACCTGATACATGTTGAGCCACAGAAAGAAACGTTAACAGTATAAGCGCTGATGTCACATATGACACCATTGAAAATGATTAAAACGACACTTGTTTCAGTTAATTTGAGACAATTTGGCAAGTGTTATGGACTTTTCGATATTGCAGGATATTAAACACAATATACTTACATTGTCGTTAGGTATAGAATTAATTTGCACTCGCTACAAAACAGGCTAGAAAAGCTCGCCAAAGGCTCGCTTTTCTACCTCTTTCTACAGCTCGTACAAATAAATTTGATATTTTCCAACAATGCACGTATATAGTACATATATATTATTAATTCATTAAAAGTTAGAAATCATTCATTTTGAAGCATATTGGTTTGTAAATGATGTATACTCGGTCAGCATGACACATTGTGATATTACAGATTAAAACAATAATTAGGAGATAACTGTATTGTAGGAGATTTGATGGTCGCAAATTTAGTTTACTGGCGACGCGTTAGCGGAGCCAGTAAACGGATATTTGCGACCATTAAATCGACAATTGATGCCGTGAAATTTCAAATACAATACAGTTATCTCCATTCTAATGTAATCATGTGTAGGATAGACATAAAAATGTACATACATCATAAATGTATATTTCCATATTATTGACAAGATGACATAAGCAGTAATCAGCTAAAATTAAAAAAAAAAATTCATGCTATTTCAACCGTGGAATTGGTGAAAATTACACCATTAAATCGACAATTGATGCTGTGAAATATTCAAATACAATTCAGTTATCTCCATTCAAATGTAATCATTTGTATTGCTACATTGTTGACAAGATGACGACAATCGTCTAAAATATCTCATGATTTTCAACCGTGGAATTGATACCATGAAAATTACAGCATTGTCCAATCACAAACCAGGGATATTAAACAACTACATTAGAATGTCATTTTTGAATGTTTCGAAATATATTATGACTTGTATCCATCCGCACACAGCTCATCCCACTGTGATATTAGTGATGATATGTGTCTCGACCTTCATGACTGACGTTATTCAATATATATTGTAATATATATATGTGTAGATTTGACTACAAAATCTTTTGATATTGGTAGGATGTATTTTTGGAATATTTGATAAATTTCTCCCAGGTAAGTTATCAGTGAATTGCTTCAGGAATAATCTTGCTTTGTTGAATCCTATATATATATAATGCCTGAAGCTTGATATATATATATGGCAAGTGCATCTAAAATTCTTATCTTGTAAAAAAAACTTTGATCCAAAGGATATTCCTATACAAAGACATTGTATTATAATAAGGTTTATTGTGCTGCAGCCCAGCTAGATATTGCCAAGGTTAAGAAAAAAAGATAAAAAATGTTAATATTTACTGTACTGTTGATTAAATTATTTGTTAGAGTTTGTTGTATTTCAGTATCATAAAGTTTTCATGGACAATTAAAAAATACTGTTTGAACCAATTTGGCAACAACAAAAATTCAAATGCACAATTCTGACTTAGTCTATCATAATATAGAAGAGTATAGATGCTAGTTTGAATACTGAATTGTAATTGAACTGGATTTAATGTTTTGGTTGAAAGCTTGGTAAAGTTCCTGAAATGTTATTCTTTTTTAATACAACCACATACTAGTATGGTATAGATGTGTTTTGTCCTCATTTTCCGTCTGTGAAAAGAATGTTTTTTTAAGAATAACTTATGTTCTATTTGAGTGATATTTCTAAAGGTTTACAGTCATCCTTGGCTGATAATAAAGGTTAGGATTGAGTTTAGAGATTCTAGCCAAACCTCTTTCCAAACAAGAGGCCCAATGGTGGTTAAAATGGTTGACTTGCAGCACTCTTTATTAAGCTACCACTAGGTAGTAGGCAGACTTTCTATCAAGATCAATGCAATCTACTGTCAACATATTACATCTACCGTACATCTAATTCTTTATTTGTTGTTGACCATCTGTAGATATTCCATATTTCTGTGTCTTTGTTTGAACAGTAATGTTCAGATACTGGTGGCAGAAAGAGAATCTATTTCTCCTATGACCAAAATGTAGAAAACATTTTTAAGTTGTTAAATTCTGTCAGTAATGACCATTGAAATGGAAATTGGGGGTAATTCTCTTCCAGATATTTTAACCACTAAAGACTTAAGTGATTAGAAATATTACAAAAATTTAAATGGTTAAACAAGCTGATAATAAGAGAAATACTGATACACAAAATTAACTTGGGAGTTTTACAATTTACAATCTTTTTAATCATGTCATTAAAATTCAGGACACTTTTAAGTGTAGTACCAGTAAATGATTTAAATTAACAAAAATTAAATTCATTCTATGTATATTAAGGAGATTCCACACTGGATCATAATGGTGAGTTTAAATGTGTTGGTTTCCTAACAACACAAATTGTTTTATTTTGTAGTTCTCACATTACATTATTGTACTTGTTCATAACATATTTTTTAAACTTTGCTGTTTAACATAATATTAACTACTTTTTTTATTTCCGGTTGAGGGGGGAGGTATGGTATTTAACACCATTTTCAACAATATTTCAGTTATATCGTGGTGGTCAGTTTTATTGGTGGGGGAAACTGGAGTACCTGGAGAATACCACTGACCTGTCTTAAATCACTGACAAACTTTTATCACATAATGTTGTAATATTGGTAAAAGTACCCAGTACCTCCTCTTAATGAAACACCTGATAATAGCTTTTTGATTGACTGAAATATTGAACAAATAAAGTCATCAGATACACATGTTACCATTGACTGAAATATTGAACAAATAAAGTCATCAGATACACATGTTACCATTTGGCCAATTAAAAAGTTATTTTTGCAGAGATGAGTTTTAGATAGTCCTAAAAGAAATCATTATTTTGTTCTGATCCAATTTACTATATGAATGCTAAAGGTGATTTAAGTGAAATTCTTCTCCCCTTAGGATGGATATAAATAAGTGACTTATGTATTGAGAATGTTGTGCTCATTGCACATGTAAACACAACTTTCAGCAGCTCTTAATGAACTAGTTTGTTAGGAGGAGCTGTTGGTGGCCTGATAGAAGTACACAAAATTGTACTCATTCATGTATATTGCAATGCAGAATTGAATGCAAATAGTTTAGAAGATTTCCCAACTAATCTGAAATTTGGAAATAAGGACAAATATGCACATTTGTATTAAACATGATCATACAACATTTTATAAGTCTGATATTTGAAGTATATAACCAAAAAACCAAATATATAAAAACTCAGATAGACATACCATACTTTCTACACTAAATATTGCCTCTTTATTTGTGATGCAGGGACGAAAATGATATATGTTTTTGCTTTTGTACATACATTTTTTTGTACTGAAATCGCCCCTTTAAATTAGAGGTACATGATACATGTACGATCATTTTGTTAACTCAAACTACTGTAAAAGTTGAGTGACTCTGAAGTTTTATATTTAGGTTCATTCAGTTATTCAGTTGGTAAAAGTATGACAATAGATTTCTGTTTATAAACACCTTCCAGATAGAGCTTGATATAAATGTAGACCTCTATTTTACTACGGATGACACATTTCTGGCATATTCTTCATCAGGTATACTAAAAGTTAAAAGATTGGAAAGCCAAAACAAAAAAAAACATTTGCAAAAACATGCCATACACAGTGTATTTAACAGAGTATGTTAAAATTAACCAACATTTATAAAGAAGTTACTATGGAAATTCTTTTGTATGAATTTTTAACATTTCTAACTGATTTTTCAGTAACATAATAATGTATTTAATTAGTGCTAATACAATGGGAATCAGGTTTTACATACATTGTATGTTATTATCTTTAATTAAATGATTAACTCCTCATAATTATATATATATAACTCCTCATAATTATCTATATATATAATCAAACCTGTATATAAAGGGCATTCAAGAGAACCTGAAAATGTGCCCTTTATGAGCAGAACTTTGCCCTATATATACAGGTTAAAATTATATGTACTATTCATTAATGGGAAAAATGAGGCTGTCCTTTATAGACAGTGATTTGTTATATAGAGGTGCCCTTTAAGGCAGGTTTAACTGTATATGGGTACCTTACAGGGAGCATGTTGAAAATACAATAATGACTTATTATTGAAAACATGATGTCTAAATAAGTGTGCACGACAAGTTTCTGGGTTAACCCTCATCAGGTACACTCATAATCAAAAGACTGGAAAGCTAAATAAATGAAAAGTCTTTGTGGAGCCAGTAAAGCTAAGGGCCTAAACCAGGATATTCAAAATTACCTTACTATGTCTGAAGAAGACTGACATTAGCTTTAATCAATGTAATGTCTTAAAATATGAGATTTATACAAAAATGTATATTTAAGTATAATACAAGGAAATAAGGTTAAACTCACATTCCTCTTGCTTCTAAGCCTCAATACCGTGTACAACATTTTGTGATAAAGTGTGTCAGTTACTTGTGAAAGGTCGGTGATTTTCTCTGGGTACTCCGGTTTTCTGCTTTTATTGTATTATTTAGGTGGTTTAATTCATGTATTGAATCGGAACTCTTACTGAATAGTGTTTACAATATGTAGTGATGAATAATTAAATATTCATTGTAAGCTACTGTCATCACTTTGCGTTTATCGTTGTTTACTTTCATAATTATTAAATTTATTCTCTAAATCAGAGGACTAATGTCAACAAAAATTGATTAGCTCTTGTGTAATCCTCTTTCAGTACTGTATCTAAGTAACAAACTTCCCCTTCACCCAAGATGACCACCAGTACTTCAAATTGAAATTTGCTGAAATTTATGCTATAGATTTGTATTTATTAGATCTTGAGCAAATTTTCCAGATATGTCTGTGAAATATTTAACTTTTTTTAATTTTGAGGAAAGGCAAAGCAGATCTCATTTCATAATATATAGGCCAAGATCAAAGTGAAATCTATTCTGAAAACACAGGACCAAATACCACTAAAATTATGGTGGACAATCTCACTCTCCATCAAAGATGGCCATCATCACTAAGAATAGTATAGAATTTCCTGATATGACAATACAGTGTTATTTTTACTTGTCAAGTAGAAATTGGCTGAAATTCATTATGAAGCTGTGTGATATTATAATAAAGTTGTTGAATATATATTACAAGTTTTTCTAGCTAATAAAGTCTATTTTGACCCAATTCAAAGAAGAAAATTTGAATTTCTAAAACCATCGAACCAAATTAGACCAAACAGCAGGCCTGTTCTTTTGTCAATGGTGAAAACTGTTATATTTTCAACAAAAAATGTGTGAAATTTGAACTCTGTGTAATGTATTCTTTGTTGTTTTTTTTTTTAAAGAATTTGGTTGAAATTTGTCAGTTTTACAATTTACCAGCATGCTTTGATGAGTGAAATAACATGTATTGAAATTTTGTTTATATCATCATTATGTCCTGTAGGAAATATATTTTAATTATTTTGGAAGAGAAGAAATTTATTCTTTATAATTAAAGTTGAAACAAAGATAATGTTGATGCTTTTTTTTGTAATACATGCAATTTAAGTTCTAGGTTAGAATCCTGTTTTAAAATATGATAGGATCCAAGATATATGCTACTGTATCAAACTTATGTTTATATGCTGATAAGGAATTAGAAATTTGAAACATTTGATCTGATTAATTTAAAATAGCACAAAATGACTTCTACTGTTTAGAGCTTCTTGTTTCAAATAGAAAAAAAAATGTAGTGTACTTCAAATGACAGACAATGCGATAATACATGCTAAGGTGAGGTCAAATGACAGACAATGTGATAATACATGCTAAGGTGAGGTCAAATGACAGACAATGTGATAATACATGCTAAGGTGAGTTTTGGGTATGTTGGATGAATCTGCTTTGAAATTTAAAACATTTAGTGCAGCTAATGTTTCATTCATTAACACTTTTTGACATTTAACTTACACGAGACAAGCTTAGAATGTTGAAATGTTAATAATTTAAAAACATTTTCAAAGACAAATATAATTTTATTGATTGATTCCAATATTTTATTAATGTTCAGTTTGTCAAGAAGTTAACACTATAAAATTCAAAATATAAATTTTACACAGTAGTCATATACATATACAATGGTAGTGAATACATATTATAAAGGTGCTCCCATGTGGGAGACCCTTTTGGTGTTAGTGAACTCCCCTATGGGAGGACCTTTTTGTATGGTAAACTTTACTGGCTTTAGGTAAATTTCAAAATATCGGCAGAATGTTTAGAGATTTGTTTCACCATGCTGCTGTCGTGTTGAAATCAAACATATATCAGCAAATTTTTCTGTGTTTTGAAATCAGGAATAGATTATATACATAAAGCTATTTGTAGCATTTATTATCGATATCCATAGTATGACTTCTTGTTTTCGATCTGTTTCAAAGAAATTACATTTTAAAAGCTGTATTAATTTCATTGAAGCTATGCCCAGTGAAGATGGAAATGAACCTGGAACTAAAGGTCAAGGTCTGGATGATATTGACAATAAATTAGTGGCTCCACTCAACATGGGGTCGAAAAAGTCCAACACATTAGCAGCATCACAAACAAAAGCTTTGTTTGACCACTTTAAAGAACTTGGACGCTCAAAAAATCCGGATGCAATAGTGGATTTGGAATTTATAGAAACATTACTGAAAAATGGTGCCAATATCAATTGCACAGATAGACACGGACAGTCTTTATTACATGAGGTACGTCTTTAGTTTTATGTCATCAAATGTATATTGTGTAAAGAGAAACTTTCTTACAGGTTGTGCTTGTTATATTATTTGTAAATATTCATTGTTTTAGTTTTCGAAAGAATTGATCTTTTATATTCGTTTTAGGGGACTAGTTTTAATTTTGGTGGTATGTTTCTAAACTGACTGACTGACACATTATTGGCAAAGATGATCACACAAATAAATAGTGACACCTAAAGAGGACTTGATCTGAGCACGAAGAAATTACAAAAATGATATGTTTGTGGAGTCAGTAAAATAAATATTTGCGCAGTATATTTTGAGTTGATGTGTCTGTCCTTCAATTTACAATTTCTTATTTCCCCTTTGATATCTTCAAACTTTTCTTATGCATTATTAAATCAAATCACATTTGTCATAATATCTGGCATTGTACTGAAGTATAGTATTTTTGTGTGCAAAAAATCCATCAATTCTAAAAATGTATAATTTATATCTAGTGTATTAATAATTAACACACAAAACCACTGAGGGACAGTCACGGCCATGATCATATGATAGTCGGATTTGTATCTGCCCATGCAATCGGTGCTCTATAAAACTTTGTTGAAAAATTTGTCATTTGCGCTATGATACTAGATAGGTCTGTGGTTTTTCTCATGGTATTTCAGTTTTCTCCTCCAATAAAACTATCCACCACATATATTACTAAAATATTGTTGAAAGTGGGGTTAAACACCAATAGCCCTAACCTATTAAAAAACATTGAAAAAAATATATATTATAATAAGGATTTTATAGGTTGCTAGAATGTGGCATACAGATGTTGCACGGTTTCTTCTTGAACATGGAGCTGACATTAATCATCCAGATCATTTAGGAAGGACTCCATTACATGTGGCGGCAGCAGTTGATTATCCAGAAATGTGTGACTTACTCATTGAGAGAGGAGGTAACTATAAAATACTTTTATTATTTAACACTGGCTGTTTTACTTCTCATAAAAAATGGATTTTTATCATTGTATAATGAAACCACCCTAGGACCAGGTCTTGTGTTCGGAAAAGACAGGTGTTTGGTTAATGCAGGTTAAATTAACAAAGATTTCGTACATTTTAACTTTATTTAAAGTTCACTTTATATAGGATTCTGGTTTATTCAGGGTTCGGTTTAGACAGTTTTCACTGAACAGGATAATTGGATAATTGCATCAATTATATATTTTTTTAACTGAAAGTCTGTAAGATGATTTTTAATGCAGTTTCAAAACATTGAAACCAATATTTTAAACATATCATAATTTTAATTAAACTCAAATTGTCTTGAAGAAAATTACTTTACTAAGCATATTAATCCACTCATTATTCACAAGATGTTACATCATTATACCCCCGCAAACAAAGTTTGGGGGGTATATAGGAATCACCCTGTCCGTCCGTCCGTCTGTCTGTCCGTCCGTCCATGTACCTTGTAAGCGTAACTCCTCCTAAGCGGCTTATTGAATTTTTATGAAACTTTACACACTTGTAGTACACTACCTGCAGATGTGCATGAAGGAATATGGTTGCTGTCCAAAATTTAAAAGGGGAGATAATTCAACTTATACTTTCACGAAAAGGGTAGGGGGGCATGTACCTTGTAAGCACAACTCCTACTAAACTGCAAGCGGGGGGTATCACTCAGTGAGGTCACTCACAGTTCTAGTTTTAATTTTGTACAGAGTGTGAGAAAAATATATGTTATTTTCATTGAACTTTGCATGAAAAGGAACCCTTTTGCTTACATTATAATTCCTATAAAAACGTGAAAAAATAAATGTATAATTTTAGAATCAAGTCAGGAAATGTGCCAATGATTTATTAATAAAAACTCTTTAACTTTAGGGCAGTTTCATTATGACAGGTAAGAAGAATGTAAGTGATACAATTGCAGTGGAAGACAAGGCTATTTTAATTTGTTTAAAGGGCATGATAAATAAACTTTATTTCAGATAGGTTATCTTGCAGCCATTATAGTAAAACTTTTTCTAAGTTGTAGTTCCAATTATCAAGAGAGGGAGAGTGGCGATCCCTTTAACGATTTAACCCCATCACATTATTGTACCTGTCTCAAGCTATTACATGGATTTCCTATATCAAATGTCATGGTGTTTTAAGTGTTCAATGATTTGAGGTGAGAGGTGATCAATTGTTTTGTTGATAATGGTAGAATTGTTGACCATTTCTTTTTTTTACTTTCTTTTCATAAAGCTAATAAAGAAGCTATCACTAAAGGAGAAAAACAGACTCCAGTTCATTATGCTGCCAAAAATGATGCCATTAAATCTCTCAGGCTACTAATCAAACGTGAATGTCTGTATGAAGGAGTGAAGGACTACAGAGGACGAACACCACTATATGTTGCTGCTCAGTTAGGTATGTTAGACCATGTTTATATCTCAGGCTCCAAATCAAACATGAATGTCTGTATGAAGGAGTGAAGGACTACAGAGGACGAACACCACTATATGTTGCTGCTCAGTTAGGTATGTTATATCATGTTTATATCTCAGTCTATTAATGAAACGTGAATGTCTGTATGAAGGAGTGAAGGACTACAGAGGACGAACACCACTATATGTTGCTGCTCAGTTAGGTATGTTATATCATGTTTATATCTCAGTCTATTAATCAAACGTGAATGTCTGTATGAAGGTGTGAAGGACTACAGAGGACGAACACCACTATATGTTGCTGCTCAGTTAGGTATGTTATATCATGTTTATATCTCAGGCTACTAATCAAACGTGAATGTCTGTATGAAGGAGTGAAGGACTACAGAGGACGAACACCACTATATGTTGCTGCTCAGTTAGGTATGTTATATCATGTTTATATCTCAGGCTCCAAATCAAACGTGAATGTCTGTATGAAGGTGTGAAAGACTACAGAGGAAGAACACCACTATATGTTGCTGCTCAGTTAGGTATGTTATATCATGTTTATATCTCAGTCTATTAATGAAACGTGAATGTCTGTATGAAGGAGTGAAGGACTACAGAGGACGAACACCACTATATGTTGCTGCTCAGTTAGGTATGTTATATCATGTTTATATCTCAGGCTCCAAATCAAACGTGAATGTCTGTATGAAGGTGTGAAGGACTACAGAGGACGAACACCACTATATGTTGCTACTCAGTTAGGTATGTTAGATCATGTTTATATCTCAGTCTACTAATCAAACGTGAATGTCTGTATGAAGTGGTGAAAGACTACAGAGGACAAACACCACTATATGTTGCTGCTCAGTTAGGTATGTTATATCATGTTTATATCTCGGGCTACTAATCAAACGTGAATGTCTGTATGAAGGAGTGAAGGACTACAGAGGACGAACACCACTATATGTTGCTGCTCAGTTAGGTATGTTAGATCATGTTTAATATCTGAAAGTATCATTATCTTTACTCATAATAAATATATACAGTCAAACCTGTATTAATAGACAAAGAAAAGATCTTTTCTCCTGCAATTGGGTTATCTTCTATCATAATAAATGGGTTGAAATAAACTGTTGCTTTATTATGACAGTGTCATAATAATACTTTTCACACTAGCCTAATAATGCTATTAAGCCACACCCCTGTCACAATAACACTTTTCACACTAGCCTAATAAACTAAAGCTATTAAGCCACACCCCTTACTGGTACTACTGTGAAGGTACCAAATGAGGTTTCCGTTATCTTTTTTTTATTATTAATAAATCAAATAACATTTTTTTTTTGTAAATTGTATTGCAGGATAAATACAATATTAGTGTATTGACGGTAAACATAGAATTTATGTGGCTCGGCACGAAACGGTTGGAAAGATTCGCTAAAAGCTCGTCTTTCCCTCGTTTCTATGCCTCGCCACATAAGTTCTATATTTACCGTCAATACACCAATATTGTATATATAAGACAGCTGATCTCTTAAAAGAGCTTTAATTCATATGGAATTTTCTATGACAGGACAAGAAAAGGTAGCCTTTCAATAGAGGTGACTGTTCTATAAATAGATCTATAAGTTGTCATACTGTTGTGGCTTGTTGAATCTATAAACCAGCACTTATCTGAGGTTTTGCTTCAGTTATAAGAATTGAAGAGTAAGAACCTCTAAATGCTATCCATCTACTGTTTCTAAATGTCCAGCAGGATAGGATAGACATCAGTACTGAAGTTGGTTACACTACCTCGTTAAGAACTATGAAATACATCTCATATGGTAGTAATTGGTACTATTATAGGAAATAATTTCATGACCATCATCCTATGCAAATTAAGTGTATGCAAAAGTAATATAACAATACATCAATACAGAAGAGTAGACTATCAGATTGAACATATCAGTTTGTAGTGTGAGTTTTGTCAACATATCTTGAATAACAAGAGACTTCATGTTTATGATCGTGAAAGAAATTTGTACTTGATTTTTAGACAGGAAGTCAGGTGATCATCAGATGCTAATATATTTTAAGTGTAATACCTACTTTTGATGTTTAGAATTGAGACAACTCATACTTTGTGGCACTTGACTTAATATATGGTTTACTTTCATTTTCAGACAGGAGTGAGAGTGCTCGTATCCTGTTAAATTTCAATGCCTCAGCTGCAGTCAGGGACGATTCTGGACAATCATGTCTCTCATGGCTGATTATCAAAATGCCACTAGTGGTAAGTTAATTTTGTACCGGTATTCTTTTCAACCTTTTATATTTTTAGTACATGGTCATTGTCATTTAAATATACTAAGGTTAGATTTAAGTATTACCACTCATTTAAGCTTTAACTTCATACATTTGTACTACTAAAGATTAACTTTACAACTTGTTTTCTAGGGTAAGGGTTATGGTGTTTAACGCCACTTTCAGCAATATTTCAGTTATATCGTGGCTGTCAGTTTTACTTGTGGAGGAAACCAGATTACTCAGAGAAAACCACTGACCTGCCATGAGACACTGACAAACTTTATCACATAATGTTTTATCGAGTACACCTCGCCATGAGTGGGATTCAAACTTTCAATACTACTTATGATAGGCACTGATTGTACAGGTACAGTCAAACTTGCCCTAACGGTCACTTGAAATAAACGGTCACCTCTCTTTTCCTGTCACTGCCAGGTCCCCCCGTGGATTTGTATGTAATAAATTAACTTAAATTAACGGTCACTTCCCTTACGCGGCCAACGGCCAGAAAAATATGTCCCAATAATGTTAAAATACCTATTTTAACGGTCACAAATATTTTTTTTGTCGCTTGCGGATAGCATTCGTGATTAACACAGTAGTATTGATTTTTGCTACACGTGGAACTGTCGCGCTGAGGAAAAACACCGAGAGATACGAATGATATCCGGTTATTGATCTGTTTGACACCTTTACAGGTAAATAATTAAGGTGTTGATGATTATACAACAATTATCCTCTGATTGACAGTTAATTGGGGATAAGGAAGTGTGTTTGTGGCACACGCTTAGATGATTGAAAGTGTGATAGCGGCAACTAAAATAGTTATAAACCGTTGTGCAAACACTAGTCGGAGGACAACCTTTGATGTCGAGGAAAACTTCTTATTTCGATCAAACAATGAATTCATCTCGGATTGAGGTGTTATGGCTTGTTTGGGACCAAACCCGATGGAAGTATTATTTAAGGACTAAGTTCCAGGATGGAATTGATAAACCATAAAAATTATAGATCTAATCTGTGACTTTTTAAAAATTAAGTGTAAATTCTGTGACATCGTACATCATACATGTGATGAATAGTGACTTTTTAATTTTAGTGCTCTATGACTTTATTGTTCAGAACATTCTGTCTTCATTGTTATTGCTTTTTTATAACCTTATGATTATGAATAAATTATAAAAACATTTTTTATCCTTCATTCATCATATGAAACACTACTTTTCAAATTTCAAATATTTTTATTGACAATATGCCATATGCTGGCATGTATCAATACAATCACATGACATTAAACAATACATAAAGGTACATACAATAGCAATTTGTTCATTATACATCCATAATAAAATAAACATTTACATTATACAATGTATATATGATGACATGGATGAAACATTTTTAATTCCGGAATATTTGTAATACTTAAAAAAATGTGAACCTTGAATTACAGGCCACCTTTATTAAGCAGCCAGTTTTTTTCGGCCCTTAAGTGGCTGCTTAAATCAAGTTTGACTGTAGTTGTAAATCCAGCTGACCATGTGTGCATTGGTATTAACCTTTTACATTAAGAATTTTATTATTAAAGTATCATATTTAAAGTACTGTGTATCCTTTTATAGGCTGAGGATGCATTAAATCAATTTTGGACGTGTGATAGACCAAACAGGAAGCAGTATTATGATTTACACCATATGGTACATAATAAAAGTAAGTTGATGTATAGCAGTAATTAGACTACTGAGAACGTTGGCTCATACTCATGGGTTGGGATCCCATTAACCGGTTTAATGCCGCCAAATTTTTGTTCCTGTCCCAAGCCACAACCTGGATTTCCAACATCATATGTCCTGGTATTTTTTGTATTCAGTGAGGTCAATTAAGACGAGAGGTGATTGTTTGTTTTGTTGATATTGGTGGAATTGATGATCATTGCTGTTTAAACTTTCTTTTCATAATCAGTAAAATGGCATCAATTCTGATCTTCTACCAAAGACGTATTTGCTCTGAAACATCAGAACATTTGAACAAAGTAATCACCTCCTCCATGTCAACATAATTACTTTCAAGTATTATATTTGAAATCATTTTAAATTTAGGTCTTAAAATATATCATTTACTATCCAATTTTGATTGTTGATGTTTTCAATCTTGAGAACTTCCTAGGAGGGATTTCATAATAATAGTAAAAACATGTTCACTGAATGAGTTTTTGTGAAAATTATTTTGAACATACATGTATATAAAATTATTTACTGTAAACAAATCTAGACTTTTTCTACAAAGTGTCATTATTTTTTCAGAAATTGATCCCAACCTGTTAGCTACTACGCCTGTAAGTAAAGTATAAAACAATCTTTGTTTTTTTTTGCAATTTAAGTGAAAATTTATGTTTGATATTGATAATGTTACCTTTTCCTGTTCAAATGTTACACTTTTTAGAAATGTACAAAATATTGAAGATTGATTATGGATTTTCAGTATATTTTGTTGCAGTTATTTCCCTTTATTGTTTAGGTATTGTGTTTAATGAATTTGTCATTAATATCAGTTTTGTAGATTTATAGAAAATTAGAATGGCATTGAAGCATGAATTCAGATTTTTTTAATTATTCATTTTGATCATTAATTACATTAGATTTTGTGGTGTATTGCTACCAGAAAAAAAACAAAACAATGAACATTTTTATACAAGGAATATTGATATGAGTTCACAGTATCATTATTTCATTATTCTAATGGCCAATATATGTTTATAAGAAAAATTAATACAGGGGAAATAAACTGATTATTATTTTTTTTAGCTAACTGCTGCAGTTACCTTCAAACAATATGATTTACTGATGAACAAGACTTTTACAAAACTTATAAACACTATGTGGATGCGATTTGCAAGGTAAATTTATTTAAAGTTTTTAAGATACAGTCAAACCTGCCCATACAGTCACCTCTATTAAGCAGTCACCTGTATTAGAAGGTCACCCTTGTCTTGTCCAGTCATTGAAAATTTCATATGAATTGAACCTCTTTTAAGATGTCACCTGTGTTATAAGACCATGTTTTCTTTGTGCCAAAGGTGACCTCTTAATACAGGTTTGATTGTATTATGTTGTTAAAAATGTATTATTCAGAAATTTTCAAGACAATTTGGGGATGCTTAAAACTTACATTTGAAGGTTTCAATAAATCATTGTGTTGAGCTACTTAATAAATCTTTAAGTGTACATGTTCTGTGTATTAAGTTAATGTAAGTGGATATATTTGGATGAAAATGAACATGAGAGATAACCCCAAACGAGATAAGTGCAGGAACAGCAGCTTTGTTGGAATAGATTTATGTATCAGGGTCAGAAATGTAATAAATGTAAACGTTTGTCTCAGAAATTCTATAAACCTAATTTTTTCGATAATTTCTATTATTTTTGTTGTTATTGATATTTTAATATGTTGAAATAATTATACCCCCGCTCCCCGAAGGGGGAGGGGTATATACTGTTTTACCTCTGTCCGTCCGTCCAAGATATTTTTCGTCGCATTTTTCTCAGTAACTATTGATGGCAGAAATCTGATATTTGGTCACAAGCTTCATATAGGTATGCCATATTGTGGGTAGCGTTTTTGGACCTGTCAGATTCCTACTTATTGAACATATATGCACATTTTTCGTCACATTTTTCTCAGCAACTATTGATGGCAGAAATCTGATATTTGGTCACAAGCTTCATATAGGTATGCCATATTGTGGGAAGCGTTTTTGGACCCATCAGATTCCTACTTCCTGTTTGCCGACTTTGTTGATTTTTATACACATTGAACATATATGCCCATTTTTCGTCGCATTTTTCTTAGCAACAATTGATGGTAGAAATCTGGTCACAAGCTTCATATAGGTACCTCATATCGTGGGAACCGTTTTTTAACCTGTCAGCTTCCTACTTCCTGTTTTCCGAAGAGCGAGGGTATCATGAGTGAGCATTAGCTCACAGTTCATCTTGGTTAGTTTGATGTCAATACTGCAATCTGATTGGTTGATCTGCCTGGAGAAAAATTGGTTATACTTGATAACCTGGGTTGGTTCAAACAGTCCTATGAAATAATCATAATTAAAATCGAGGAATCGTTAAATTTTGTTGTAAACATTAAATTATAAGGAATATTTGAAATTGTTTAACAGGTTATACTTGTATAACCAGGTTTGGAACAGTTTACGTGTTTCATAAATCGCTTCACAGTTTATTGAGTGCAAACTGCCCCAAACCAGGTTATATCATATAACCTGTTCAAAAAATGAAAATATTCCTTAAATGATTATACAAATTAGTGCATGTATAAATAATACATGTATATTGATGTAAATAAACTTGAGATGCAATCATATTTATACCCCCGCTCCCCGGAAGGGGGAGGGGGGTATACTGTTTTACCTCTGTCCGTCCTTCCGTCTGTCCGTCCCAAGATATTTTTCGTCACATTTTTCTCAGTAACTATTGATGGCAGAAATCTGATATTTGGTCACAAGCTTCATATAGGTATGCCATATTGTGGGAAACGTTTTTGGACCCGTAAGATTCCTACTTCCTGTTTGCCGACTTAGTTGGTTTTTATACACATTGAACATATATGCACATTTTTCGTCGCATTTTTCTCAGCAACTATTGATGGCAGAAATCTGATATTTCGTCACAAGCCTCATATAGGTACCCCATATCGTGAGAAGCCTTTTTGGACCCGTCAGATTCCTACTTCCTGTTTGCCGACTTAGTTGGTTTTTATACACATTGAACATATACATGTATGCACATTTTTCGTTACATTTTTTTCAGCAACTATTGATGGCAGAAATCTGATATTTGGTCACAAGCTTCATATAGGTACCCCATATTGTGGGAAGCGTTTTTGGACCCATCAGATTCCTACTTCCTGTTTGCTGACTATGTTGATTTTTATATACATTGAACATATATGCTAATTTTTCGTCACATTTTTCTCAGCAACTATTGATGGCAGAAATCTGATATTTGGTCACAAGCTTCATATAGGTACCCCATATTGTGGGAAGCGTTTTTGGCCCCATCAGATTCCTACTTCCTGTTTGCCGACTTTGTTGATTTTTATACACATTGAACATATATGCCCATTTTTTTTCGCATTTTTCTCAGCAACTATTGATGATGGAAATCTGATATTTGGTCACAAGCTTCATATAGATACCCCATATCGTGGGAAGCGTTTTTTGACCTGTCAGATTCCTACTTCCTGTTTGCCGAAGAGTGGGGATATCATAGGTGAGCATTAGCTCACAGTTCATCTTGTTTGCATTAGGACATAAATTAAAGAAACAACATTTTTCTTGTTCTACATCTGTTATATAGTTCTACATCTGTTATATATACTGTATAGAACAATATAGACAACACTTATTATGAAAATTTGGATTGTGTTCTTTAGAAATCCTGAATTCTTTTTATTGTGTCAGTGAAAAGGTATAATATTTTGTGAAATGATATTAACATTCTTTATAAATCACAATTTCAGATGGAGAGCTTGGGTGAATTTGTTCCTGAATTTTGTGTATATACTTCTATGGTCTTTAATTGGTATCTTCATTGAATTTGATAAAAGATCTGAGTATATCATGCCAGATCATTGGTGGAGAATTGTATTATGGGTAGGAATTAGCAGCAGTTTATTGTTTAATTTTTAGTATATATAAATAAACATTGTATTATAGACTATACTGCAATCAGTGGATTTACTAACTATTTAAGGGGAAACATATAAACCTTTGCTTTATATGTCTACTGGATGTATAAAATCTCCTGGTATCCATGTTTTAGGTGGAGCGAAGTGCAATAGACACTATTCAAATACGGAAAGAAAGTAAACACCCTATTCCACCTCCAATAAAACTGACCACTACGATATAGCTGAAATATTGTTGAAAGTTGAGTTAACATTATAACCCTAACTCATGTAAGCACCCAGTAATAAGAAATTCAACCAAATTGTCGAATGTTTTTGACTTTGTGCATGCAAATCTATCAATGTTTTGCACACATGATATCTTGTAGTATAAACACAATATACATACATTGTTGCAATGTAAAAAAATATTTGTGCAAACATTAGAAATGGGAAGAAATGTGAGTATTTATATATAATTATGGTATTCAATCTTAAAGTTGTAAAATTAGTGACAAAATTAAACACATTATATTTTGATGTGTTGCAGATTTTAGCTGGTAATTAAGTATACAATATATACATTGTCGGAAAATATCTAATTTATTATCCCCTAGCCAACGAAGTTGCGAAGGGATATAGTAATGCTACTGTCCGTCCGTCCTTCCATAACATCCTTGTGAACACTCTAGAATCAACATCCTTCAATGGATTTTGACCAATCTTGGTACATACTTAGTCCTTACGAGAATCTGGAACCCTATTGATTTTCAAGGTCAAATGTCAAGGTCACCGGGTCAAATTTTTAGGCGAGGGGATACGCCACGCTTTGCGTTGCTCTTGTGTGTACGAGCTTTAGAATCAGGTAGAAAAGCGAGACGTTGGTGAGCTTTTCTAGCTTGTTTTGCAACGAGTACAAAACAGCTTCCAAATTGTCTGAAAATAACTGAAACAAGTGTCGTTCTAATCGTTTTCAATGGTATCATCTATGACGTTAGGCCTTTTACTGTTACAGTTTCTTTCTGTCGCTCTACAAGAATCAGGTATCAGAAAGCATAATAACACTGGAGTATATTTGACCCCCTTTATTAGTACTCGAAATTGCTGGATAAATAGTAACCTTTGTATTTATATATTATTCAGGTGGCGGCCATTGCCTTTACCGTGTGGCAGATAGCGGAAGAAGTTTTAGAATACAAGAGATCAAGACGGAAACACTCTGTAAGTTATCTGACATTATTTTAGTAATCCTGATCAAAGTTAGTTGTGTGCAGTGTTTTGTTGACCTTTTCATAACTTTGTTTCATAATATATTCAGAATTTTTGAATATGTTATAGCAAAAACACCAATCTGTTTTAATATATAGCTTAGGATGTAGTCTATCATATATATTTGAATGACTTGCAAGATATTTAGTGTTATGATTTAAAGACATTTCTTGGTATAAAAAACTTAAATATAAGATATTATATTGCCTATGCAAAGCTGTCTTGTATATTTGATATAACTTTATTTAATAAAAAGTTTGTCAGTGACTTTCTCAAGGTAGTCTGGTTTCCTCTACCAATAAAAACTGACTGCCATGAATGATATAGCTGAAATTTTGTTGAAAAAGGCATCAAATACCCTTTACTCTGAATACATGTAGATTCATTCAGGTAAAAGTTTATTTGACAAAAATCTGATATATCACTAAATGAAATGTTTAGCTAAAATAATATTATTAGATGTATATTTTTAATTTTTTTGTTTTACTTTTTAGTGACCTTCGTGGTCATGATCTTATGGTAGTTGGATTTATAACTATCTGTACAATCACCAATAATGTTGTGAGTTCCAATCTCGCTCAGGCGAGGTGTACTCGATACAACTTAATGTGATAAAGTTTGTCAGTGACTTGTGGCAGGTCAGGGGTTTTCTACAGGCACTCCGGTTTCCTCCACCAATAAAACTGACTGCCATGATATAAATGAAATATTGTTGAAAGTGTCATTAAATACCATATTAACCCTAACCTGAACCCCCTTGAAGATTTTTATCTTGTTACTAGACTAATTCTGATCATTCATTTTCAGATATGATTTTGATGAGGATTGAAATTCATCTTATAAAAGATCTTGTAACATTATCTTCATCTTTCAAGTCTCTATTTTCAAACATCTAACTGTAAAATTTTGTAAAACTTTCTATTCCTTTATAGTTACAAGAAACGAAAAGAATAAAAGAAATAGAAGATGATTTAAAATTTTGCCATGAAAGATGGCCAGAAGAAGCTGCTTTCCTTAAAACTGAAATAGAGGAAGTCAAGGAAGGAGGACCATCTTATTTTACAGATTTTTGGTAAGTCTGGTGAAATTTAATGGGAAATTATCTTAATAGGATTATAAGTCAGTTGTCTCCCCTTCTCCAGTTAAGGATTTCAACATATATCTTAATTTTAAATAGTAACAAACAAAGTTTTATATCCAATGCCAACAAAGAAATATATTGATAATAAGTGATTCATTTGTTATGTATGTAGCGACATGTTTTGAGGAAATCTAGGTATTTTTTAACAGAAGATATTGCTTTACTGAGCTGTTCATAAATGACAGCTGGATGTATTTTCAAAGATCACTAAGAATTTTGGTAATCAAAATATTTTAATGAATTCGGACACCTTACTACAATTTACTGATGAAAGCAATTATGTAATTTTAATACTAACTTTATCAGTTAGATATTTTTTAACCTAAATATATTTGACTGTTTAAAACATGATAAAAAACATCACAAATAAAAATGCCATCAATATATATATATGTATCCATGATGACAGACTTTTATTTTGACAGGAACATATTTGATTGGATATGTTATATATTTTTGCTGATTTGTATTTCAACACATCTAGCAGATATAATACAACATAAAACAGCAATAGCACGAGCACACATAAGATTAATGGCCGTTACTATCATCTTGTTGTGGCTAAGACTGATGAAGGTCGTCAGATGTTTCACTTTATTAGGTAAGTTTGTATTTCTTTGTGCTTTACCATTAATGTCAGTACATAACATGTTGTTCAGGTTCTAGACAGGGTATATAATATCATATTCCCGGCTTCAAATTTATATAAATCTGAAACCAGAATTGTGACTTTTATATACCATGTCTAGAATATTAATATCTAAAATATTATAGTTCCTTGGGTTTTAATTTTCGAAATTTAAACGTTTTCATGCCATTTTTAACATTACGGAAAATTTGTTTCCTCCTCAGAAGTTGTTTTTGCATGGTAGAGTATGTTACTAAAGTAAAAACGTCAACATCTGGTACGTCAAAGTGATGACATTTCAACTCTTTTAATTTGTTTTTATGGAAGAACATGTTTATTTTACCTACCAGCACAATGAATTGACTTAGTAAACCATGATAGAATAGAATTCCAATGCTAGAACTGGCAAACGAGTAAAATATTTAATCATTTGATTCCATGATACATGTCTACAGCTCCAGCTATATATACATAGCCTGATGTACCCGGCCGGGAGTCCAATGAAAATACAGCATTTTACTACAAACCATTATATTTAATGTTGCTGAATTTACCATTTGCTCTAACAAGTTTTTATTTTTCACGTCATACATTATGACATAGACTATGTTGTAATGTTCATACATTATGACATAGACTAGGTTGTAATGTTCATACATTATGACATAGACTATGTTGTAATGTTCATACATTATGACATAGACTA
>MJUT01056160.1:814830-829194 GCA_002080005.1 Gigantidas platifrons | reverse complement strand
ATTACAGGTCGGTGGTTACAGGTTGTTATGCAATATTAAATAGTGTCCGCCGTGAAACAGTGTCCTTCCTTAAAAGTGTCTCCTATGATAAAGTCCGCAGACGGAATAAAGCACAGCGATGACTTTGTTCGGTCTGTGTTAGGTTTTTCATTACAAATATAACACAACCGGACACAATTTCACAGGACACTATTATGACTTACAGTTACACCACTTTCAGCAAAGCTTCAGTTATTCATTGCTTCCAGTTTTGTTAAACTTTATGGGACTTATGAATATATTCTGTGGTAATTGACAATAACAAAAGATCCATGTGAGTGTTTACACAAAGAACGAAAGACGTTATCGGTATACACATTTACGAAGGTAATATTCTTTTACATGGGGAAAAATTCATATTTTGCAAAATTGCATAATCCTTGTACAATTGTGTAAGATAAGCAGTCATTTTTATTATATAAATGCAAAGCACATGTATATTTTAGATTGATGGAGTTGCAGTTGGCCTTCCATCCGTGACAGCAAATAACACAATAGAAGTAACAAGAAGCGGAAGTTATGTGACAGCTGTGAATTCTAAATGTAACATTCGGGTTCAATTTGATGGTGTTCATTTAGTTGACATGAAAGTATCTAAAGACCATTTTGGTGGAAACCTGACAGGAATTTGTGGTAACTGTAACGGATACGTAAAAGATGACTATCAAACAAAAGAGGGAGTTGATGGAGGGTATGCTGATATTGGTAACAGTTATAAAGTACTGGATGACCAACAAGACCCCAAGTAATTATATTTCGTTCTTTGTTCACCTGCACAGTTGTGTATTTTTGGTTTATTGATGTAATCTAACTTTTGGAAAAGTCATGTCAATTTTCATCAATTTGCCTACAAGACTAAAATCAAATCTGTTGTTTTACAACAACAGCTAACAAGAATTCACATGAATACATTCACGTTGTATGACAGATTGAACACATTAGAGCACATGTGAAAAACATATGGAATGAATAAAACTTAAACAACTCGTGTACTCTCAAGGACTTGGAAAAACATCTTATCAAGTCCTGCACGGAATTTGTATAAATATAATAATTATTACTCACAAAATCTATAGATTGTTTTCTAATTGAGAAGAAAACGTTTTTCTAATTTTGAATACTTTTGAAAATTAGCAGAAGTTACATGTATTATTTCTTAATGATCTTAGATGTGCTGACGCAGCTGATCCAGAGGTCTGTTCAGAAGAAGACAAGGAAAGAGCAAAATCAGAC
This sequence comes from Gigantidas platifrons, assembly GCA_002080005.1. Taxonomy (NCBI): domain Eukaryota; kingdom Metazoa; phylum Mollusca; class Bivalvia; order Mytilida; family Modiolidae; genus Gigantidas; species Gigantidas platifrons. Next base: position 827,922 of record MJUT01056160.1, on the reverse strand, counting down.
AAGAACTGTGGTTTCCTGTTATCAGATTCTAGTCCTTTTAAGGCCTGTAGAGATTCTAAAACAGTAGACTTTAACCAAATGTACTCCAGTTGTGAATTTGACATTTGTTCATCAGATGAAGACGATGTACATTGTCAAACATTAGAAAGCACAGCGTTAGCTTGTAGTCAACATGGATTCCAAGTTAAATGGAGAACCTCAAGTTTTTGTCGTATGTATTTAGTCAAACGATAAGTCATTTGTGTGTGTTCTGTATTGTTGCATGATCCAGTGTCAATACTTTTAACAAAGGAAAATCATAACAACAAAATAATAGCTTCAAGTAGAATTAAAATATTAACATCTGATAAAGGGAACCATAACGTAATGTTTAAAAGAAAAAGTCGCATTAAAATACGACATGGAATATTTGTCCATAACAAAAGAACATGCAAATATGACATAAAATGATATATATAAAAATATAAAAGTACAACACTGTTAGCTAAACCAACAGTTTCTATATTGTTCAAGAACATTTTACATAATTTTTTTGGTTTTGTGGCAAATGTTTATAAATTCATGATTTATAGATTCTAATGTAAGCAATTTTTTAAGCAAAATTTTAATATCCTTAAATATATTCACAATAAGTATTCAAATCATACTGTTCTTAGTTAATTATCCACAGATGCATTATCCTAACTAAAATATCAAACATCTGTTGTTCTTATTCTTACAGCTTTAAAATGTAATGGTGGATTTGTGTACAAGACGTCTGTTTCATGTACGAACACATGTGACAACCCAACAGCCAATCAGAATTGTTTGGATCCTCCTGTAGAAGGATGCACATGTCCTGATAAGACGTATTTAAATGGTGGTAAATGTGTAACTATGGACAAGTGTGGTTCCTGTAGTCTGACAATTGGTGGAACTGCGTCAAAACTGGCGGTAATTATTTATTTCATATAATATTTATTATTCTAATCTTATTAGTCTTCTTAGCAGATGAATTATGTTTTAATGAAAACTTAGATATCTAATTTAGTATGAGCGATACGTTTCTGAAATAACCATCACGTGGTACTTTTATTTTGCAGTCTCTAGTACTGCGGATAGGAGCTCCATAAGTTTACATTTACAGGTGTATAATTTGTGTTATCTTAGTATCATATTTTATGATTATGTCCTTGTTTTGTTTTTGTAGTGTTGCATTTATTTGTAGATTTTCACCCTTATACCTGGGCCCGGGTGGCTCAATGAGTTAGGTAATTGGATTACATAACAACTCATACTAGCCTATCCCGAATATGGTGTGGGTTCGCGCCCACCTTTGCAAATTACAAAAAAGGGTGCACTCGACTCGCAGCCGCAAGTGATAAAGCTTACTAGTTGCTTGCCCATGGTCGGATATTCTCTCACGTGTACTCCGGCTTCTTCCACCACTAAAACTGGTCACTATGATATAGCTGAAATATTGCTGAAAGTGGCGTTAAACAGAATAAATCAAATCAAATCAAATCACCCTTATACCGGTGTTACATACTCAGTTTCCCCCTACTCATTTTTCCCCCCGGCAAAATGAGTATATGCTAGTTTTTCCCCCTGAAAGATCAGTATATACTAATTTTTTTCCCCGGAAAGATCAGTATATGCTCATCAGGGGGGGGAAATCTGAGTATATACTGAAGTTTCCCCCTCATACTCAATTCTCCCCCTTTGCGCTAATAGACTATACATCCAAATACAATTTTGGTTTAGGGGACGACCATTTGATTTTGAGGCGGGGGAGCTTGGAAGATTTTTAAAATAAATAGTCTGACCTGGAGTATGTTGAAAATAAATATTTTGATCTCGAAGATGGAGAAACCAAATATTTTAATTCCTCAGATTTACTCCAATCCAGGATCGAAAATACCACAAAAATTAAAATAAATATTTTGATCTCGAAGATGGAGAAACAAAATATTTTAATCCCTCAGATTTACTCCAATCCAGGATCGAAAATACCACAAAAATGAAAATAAATAATTTGATTTGGCCAATGTAAAAAATAAATAAGTACCGAAAATATATATTTAGATCACAAAAATCTTCCAAGCAAACCCCCNAACAGTCAGGGTGATCTTGTGCCATCACTTGTCCGTCATCCGTCGTCCGTTAATATTTCACATCTGGATCTTCTTGAGAACCACTGAGCAGAATTAAACCACGCTTGGCAGAGGTGTTCACTATGAGGTCCTATCCTACACCAATTTTGCTACGTTTTATGCCGATTCGTAAAAAATGGTCATCAGGAGACATTTGAAACATTGTTAGATTTTCAATAATCCTTTTTACAAGAACCACTGAAGCGATAGTATGGAAATGTGATTTGTATGTTCATTTTAAGGTCCTTGACAGGTCTTGTTACTTTTTGAGCCCATTGAAAATTCAAAATTCTTTTTTCAAGAACCACTGAAGCGATGGTATGGAAACGTGATTTGTATGTTCATTTTAAGGTCCTTGACAGGTCTTGTTACTTTTTGAGCCCATCGGAAATTCAAAATCGTTGCCAGCGGAGGTCAAAGTTTGCTTTGAAACCATATGTAAAGCAACATTGTCATGGTTTACTTGAAAAACACTGAACAGAATTTAACCACACTTGGCAGAGGTGTTCACTATTATATCCTACGCAAGTGTTGTTACTTTTCATGCGATTCGTAAAAATTCATAAAAGAAGAATGTGTCTGAGGACACGGAGTTCTCCGCTTTCAGCTAAGTAGGCCTAACTTCCAAGCCGTATATGGGATCTGGCTAAAATTGAACTTGACCTGCATATTATGGTTGTAAGCATTGTCTTGAAATTTCAGAGTCCTTTACAGGTGATAATGCTTTTTATGCCGATCTGAAATTCAAAATGGTCGACAGCGAAGGTGAAAATTGCTTTGAAAACCTATGAATTACATTTTCGTCATCTCCTTGAGAACCACTGAACACAATTAAACAATTTAAATTTGAGGGTGTTCAATATGAGGTACTACACAAGTGTTGTTATTTTGGTGCAGATCGATAGGAGATTGAACATTCTGATTGATCGATTTTCAAGAGCCACTGAATGCATTGTCGTGGGAAATATATATCAAAGTAGTCGTCCTCCTCACTACCTTTCTCACCTTTCCTCTCCATCCTCCTCTTCACTGCCTCTCTCCCTCCTTCCTCTCCATCCTCCTCCGCACTACTTCTCCCCCTCCTTCCTCTCCATCCCCCCTCACTACCTCTCTCCCTCCTTCCTCTTCTCTACCTCCTTGCTCTCCTCCTCCTCACTACCTATCTCCCTCCTCATCCTCACTGCCTATCTCCTTCCTTCCTCTCCATCCACTTCATCACTACCTCTCTCCCTCCTTCCTCTCCATCCTCCTCCTCACTACCTCTCTCTCTCCTTCTCACAACCTCTATCCATCCTTCCTATCAGTCATCCTCCTCAATACCTCTCTCCCTCCTTCCTTCCCATCCTCCTCCTCACTACCTCTCCCTCCTTCTTCCTTTTCTCTCCCTCCCTTCACTACCTCTCTCCCTCCTTCTTCCTCTTCTCTCCCTCCTTCCTCTCAATCCTCCTCCTCACTGCCTCTCTCCCTCCTTCCTCTCCATCCTCTTCCTAATTACCTTCTCCATATACTTTTCTTCTCCGTCCTCATCATCCTCCTCCTTATTACATCCTCCTCACTATTTCTCTCCTTGTTTACCTTTGTCACTTCATCCTTTCTATTCTGTTCCTTCAAATCTCCTCTTCACTATTTATTTCACTACTTCCTCATCATTATCCTCCTCACGATCTCCATCCTTTTCCATATTGACTCCTTCTTATTTTATACCTTTATCTCTTCTTTTTCTCCATCATCTTTTTACCATTCTCCCTCCGTCCTCTCTATTCTTCTCTTTATATTCCTTCCTTCCTTCCCTCTTCCTCATACCTGTCAGTTGTGCCTTCCAGCACTTAGCAAACTTAAGTTTTTCTCACTTGCACTAATTAAGGAGACCGCTTTATCACTCAAAACTGTTTATCCCATCCTTTCCTCCTACCTCCTTATCCGTTCTCATTACATCTTCATGCTTGCCTTAGTTATTACTATCATCATTGTTGATACCCTCTTTCGTCAACATTTAGCTATTATGTCTTCCAACATATATACATGTATAGAAGTGTACACAAGAAAAACCCTATTAAAATATGAGAGGGGGAAAAACTAGTATGGGGGAAAAATGAGTATGTGTTAACACATACTTGGTTTTCCGGGGGGGATTCAGTATATACTAATTTTTCCGGAGGGAAATCTCAGTATATACTCATTTTTCCAGGGGGAAAACTGAGCATATACTCATTTTTCCGGGGGGAATGAGTATGTAACACCGGTATACTAATAGATTTATCATTATTATANTTCAGAGTCCTTTACAGTTGATAATGCTTTTTATACCGATCGGAAATTCAAAATCTTCGACAGCGAAGGTGAAAATTGCTTTGAAAACCTATGAATTACATTTTCGTCATCTCCTTGAGAACCACTGAACACAATTAAACAATTTAACTTTGAGGGTGTTCAATATGAGGTACTACACAAGTGTTGTTATTTTGGTGCAGATCGATAGGAGACTTTGAACATTCTGATTGATCAATTTTCAAGAGCCACTGAAGGCATTTTCGTGGGAAATATATATCAAAGTAGTCGTCCTCCTCACTACCTTTCTCACCTTTCCTCTCCATCCTCCTCTTCACTGCCTCTCTCCCTCCTTCCTCTCCATCCTCCTCCGCACTACTTCTCCCCTCCTTCCTCTCCATTCCCTCCTCACTACCTCTCTCCCTCCTTCTTCCTCTTCTCTACCTCCTTGCTATCCTCCTCCTCACTACTATCTCCCTCCTCATCCTCACTGCCTATCTCCCTCCTCATCCTCACTGCCTATCTCCCTCCTTCCTCTCCATCCTCCTCCTCACTACCTCTCTCTCTCCTTCTCACAACCTCTCTCCCTCCTTCCTATCAGTCATCCTCCTCAATACATCTCTCCCTCCTTCCTTCCCATCCTCCTCCTCACTACCTCTCTCCCTCCTTCTTCCTCTTCTCTCCCTCCTTCCTCTCAATCCTCCTCACTGCCTCTCTCCCTCCTTCCTCTCCATCCTCTTCCTAATTACCTTCTCCATATAATTTTCTTCTCCGTCCTCATCATCCTCCTCCTTATTACATCCTCCTCACTACTTCTCTTCTCCTTGTTTACCTTTGTCACTTCGTCCTTTCTATCCTCTTCCTTCAAATCTCCTCTTCACTACTTGTTTCACTACTTCCTCATCATTATCCTCCTCACGATCTCCATCCTTTTCCATATTGACTCCTCCTTATTTTATACCTTTATCTCTCCTTTTTCTCCATCATCTTTTTACCATTCTCCCTCCGTCCTCTCTTTTCTTCTCTTTATATTCTTCCTTCCTTCCCTCTTCCTCATACCTGTCAGTTGTGCCTTCCAGCACTTAGCAAACTTAAGTTGTTCTCACTTGCACTAATTAAGGAAGACCGCTTTATCACTCAAAACTGTTTTTCCCATCCTTTCCTCCTACCTCCTTATCCGTTCTCATTACATCTTCATCCTTGCCTTAGTTATTACTATCATCATTGTTGGTACCCTCTTTCGTCCACATTTAACTATTATGTCTTCCAACATATATACATGTATAGAAGTGTACACAAGAAAAACCCTATTAAAATATGAGAGGGGGAAAAACTAGTATGGGGGAAAAATGAGTATGTGTTAACACATACTTGGTTTTCCGGGGGGGATTCAGTATATACTAATTTTTCCGGAGGGAAATCTCAGTATATACTCATTTTTCCAGGGGGAAAACTGAGCATATACTCATTTTTCCGGGGGGAATGAGTATGTAACACCGGTATACTAATAGATTTATCATTATTATAGCTATTTGTATTTAGTTACTGATATGGAGGGCAATATCAGGATATACAGACTGCCAAAGGGTCGTGGTAGGGACCAGTGGAAATGATATTGTCCGAGCCAGAGGCGAGGTCAATATTATTTCCACTGGTCCGTACCACGACCCAAGGGCAGTTTGTCTATCCTGATATTGCACTCTATATCAGTAACTATTGTGTTTATAGCATTGAAGACCAGAATATGACACATACAATATAAATGCATAGACATTTTTAATCAGGATCACTGAAGATTTCCCTAGGCATTATCACCTTCGTTATTACCTAATTTGAATTGACTACATCAATTGTTTGAATGGTGTTCAACTTATTATGAGAAATAAAATGAGATTATAATTAACATTGTAATTTATTAAAACATCAACAAACAAATATCCGTGTATAGAGCAGTAGCTCCAGTCTATACACGATTTTTGGACCGTTCTATATCAGCATTCCAGTCTATATCGCGGAATAGTGAAGGTCATGTGGAGAGTGTTCAGCTAATTAAATGTATGATTTGTATTCTGATATGCAATAATATTACTGTAGTTCGATACATAGTAGAAGATTAAAGCTTTGGTAAAATATAATCTCTTGTCTTACGTAAGTCTTTTCAATAAATGAAATATCATAGAGTGTTGGTTTTTTTTGTACCTTAAGGTAGATGATATTTTCCCCAAAGGAGACTGTAGGAACTCACAGAGATGTGACTTCAACAATGGAACCTTCAAATTAGTTAACATACCAGCAACCAAGACATGCTCTGTAGATGAATGGTGTATCCTAAATGGCCTTGGTGAATACAACTGTGAAAAGAAACCAGGTAAATATAATGATATATTGATACACGTATATAAACTGGAGACAATCGAATTCCTTTAAATCTGAAAGCGTATTTTTTGTTAATTAAAGTGCATTTTGATAGCAAAGATGTAATGATATTAGAAATGTTTTGCTAAACCATGCTCTTTTTCAGATATATTCTATGTTCACTTAGACCATAGGTTAGATGTGTTTTTGCTTTTTCAAGGAGGTATGAATTTTCTAAGATAAAATACATACGAAATGTACATACTTAGACAAGAACAAAATGCTTTGATATTTAAAACCATATTACACATGTATTGTTTACTTCAGTTGATGGAGGGTGGGAACCTTCTGGCCTTTGGTTAGACTGGAGTGATTGCAGTAAATCATGTGATGGAGGATCTCGACGGAGAACACAAAAAAGGAGCTGTACCAACCCCAGACCGCAGTATGGCGGGACCAACTGTGCTGGAACTGATTCAGAAACAGCTGTTGAAACATGCAACACATTTAGATGTCCTGGTAAGTTATAAACATTAAACTATGTATTTACATGTATTAAAATGTAACAGCTCTTTACTCATCATTTGTTGATATACGAATTAAAGCATCCTAGATTGAAGCCTATTTTCCAGATTTAGAAAAAAAGACATTCATTAATTATATTCAAAGCGTATCGGTGGTGTAAGTGTTCGTACAATGGCATCCAGTGCGATATATCAGGGCTTCGATTCACTGTTAAATCAGAAACGCCATCAAAATAGGCTGATAATTGTGGTCATGTTAATGCCTTTTTGACATTTTAGATATAATTTATAGTAAATAATAAAAGGCAATACTTTGATTTCATGTTTTTTTCATTCATTCACAGCCTTTTCTACTCATTCCTCAAGGTCATTCTTAATTTAAATTACAATTAATTTCATTAAAAAACATTAAAGAAAACCCAAAGGGGCAATCAAGAATGGACAATCCAGAGAAACTGGCAACATTGAGTATATAAGACACAAAATAAAAAACACAACACAATATGTGTTGGTCACCACTGTTTGCAAACAAACACAAACAAGGTAGCTAAGACACGAACCCACAGAACCCAGAACGTAAAGACATCCGACAGGAAAAAATAGTGAACCTAACTCTATTGCAAAGATACACACTAAAAAAAAAGATAATAAGAAATAAGCACCCCGCCCCCCTTTACATACAACATAATTTTAATGCGGACATCGTAACAGATATCACAACAAGGAACTAAGAACGTAAAAGCCATGTTTATTTATGTAACAGAAAAATTATGAGTAAATTATCATAATAAAAACAAAGTAATATTTATTTCACTTTTGACATCAGCAGACGACTAAACTATTCTGATAGTCAAACTATGTATTTCCACAATAAACCAGGCACGATTATTTTGTTGTAGGTGATTACTATCTTGTTAATAATTTAGATTGAGTTCATGAATTTTCTTAAATTAAGATTCAGTAGTACGGATTTAGTTGTTTGTTTATGAAATAAAGGGTTGAATAAGGATTATCTTAGATGATATAACTTTTTCCATTTCCTGAAAATGTAAGCATTCTCTATGTTCGTGAATTTCCAAATATTTAATTTCCGCATTATACCTCTAAAATAACCCAAAATATTCTCATTCTATTTTTTGTTATAGATTTTTGTACCTGTGACGGATCAGGAGACCCACATTATTACACACCAGATGGCGCCCTCATACATTTTATGGGAACATGTAAATATACTCTGTGGAATTCGACCATAGCGAACGATCCATGCGAGTTTAGGGTTGAGACAAAGAACGAAAGACGTAATGGAGACAACAATGTTGCATGGACAAGGTTCATAGACTTTTACATGAAGAATATTAAAATTCGTTTTCTAAGAGGAGGCACAACTCTGGTGAGTTTCTTTTATAATTATACATATATATATATATGAACATATTATTAGCCGAGTTGCAACGAAGTTGCAGTCGGCTTATGCTTTGGCGAAAGGAGTGCGGGTGGATGTGCGGGCAGGCGTATGTTTGCCTATCTTCGTTAACGAGATAGCGCTCTTAGTTTTTGGCCGATCAGCATAATTTTTGGTAGGAAGCATTATTACACTATTATTTAGAGCGAGTTCGAAATTCAGATTAATATATTGTTTTTCTTGTAAAATCATGGTTTTTTATAGAAAAAGTACATATTTTGAGAATTACATATTTCTCGGAAACTACAAAAGATAGAAACTTAATATTTGGAATGGGTGGAGATGCCAATGTAAAATTGTGCATTCAAAATTTTTTATTCCCGGGTCTCAGCCCCACCCCGATGGGGAATCTGTATAAAAAAATGTGACCGAGATTCCCACCCTAAACTATATACATTTTATTTATGTATATTTATGATCAGGGTGACTAGGCAAATTAAATGCTTTATAGCTCAGGCCCCGGGGGTCATACCCCCACCCCCTACCTAAAGTGAACTTTTTAATGGTTGAGATCCCCACCCCTAAACCATGTATATTTATGATCAGGGTGAATAGACAAATTAAATGCCCCAAGAGTTGAGGCCCGGGGTCATCCCCAACCCCTACCGGAAGTTTTTTTCATAGCCGAGTTGACTTGTTTATTCTTTAGTTTCTTACTTATTTATAAAACAAGACCAAATGATTTTGACTTGCAACTCGGCTGTTGCATCTCTGATGCTTTCTTGGTTTTTATCCATTTATTGGTAGAAGAAACAAAACCACCTTTCTTCCACATGTCCCTGACAGAGTTTAATACATACGATTGTATCGAGTACACCTCGCCATGAGTGAGCAGAAACGGAATCAATAACAAAGGGTAAAAAATTGATTGCATATGTAGATGTAAATACAACCACCTTACTATCTTGGAAAAGACAAACCCCTTAAATATATGTATTTGATAGATGTTTTATGGACGAACCACACAGGGTCGAATTAATTTCAAAAGTTTCGTCACAAGATGTTCAATTATGTTATTACCATTTGAGTTTAATCTAGAAGTTTTATGATATTTGCACAATACTCAAAATGTTGGTGTGTGCAGGGAATCGTGTTACCCCTAGTTTTAGCTTTGTTCTCACAGCTTGTTATTTCAACAAATCGTTTCTTTCGCTTTGTTATTAATCTGAAAATAAACATCGCTTACTTTCTATTTCAGGTTAATGGTATAAAAGTTAGTCTGCCTAACAAGGTCGGAAGCAGTAATATTGAAATATCTAGAAGTGGTAGCTATGTAACAGCATTCAGTTCCGAGTGTAACATCCGGGTTCAGTTTGATGGTAACCATCTTGTTAGTGTTAAAGCCGAACGTGTTTATTATGGCGGGAAACTGGCAGGAATATGTGGCAACTGTAATGGAATCTACGGCGATGATCTTCAAACGAAAGATGGCAAAGATGTGTCATCGTCTGGTAGACGTGGACATTCTGAAATCGGTAACAGTTACAAGGTGTTTGATGATGTAGAGGATCCAAATTCTAGGTTATTACAACATAGTAGATATTTTGCACAATATTTACACTATAAGCTTTGTATTTGACAATATTTCAGTTATATCGTGGTGGTCAATTAATTATGTTTGTGTGAAAAAAGCCAGGTAATTTGGAGGGAGAAGGTATCAACCTGAAACTAGTCACCGACAATTTTAATCTTTTTGGAGTAAACTCTCGAGGATCCGGAATCAAACAAATTAGTATGTTCATTGTCTGTGTAGGTAGGTACTTGAAAAATAAACAACGACCCTTGTGCTGAAGGTTCCTTTCATACTACATTCTTTGAAATATAGAGAATTTTCAGTTGGTCACAATTAATTTACAGTGAATATCAAAATATATAATTTATGCTAATTACAGCTGTGATGATGGTACCCCTTTGGTGGAAATAACAGATAAAGACAGAGAAAAATCAGAAATAGTCTGTCAATACCTCGTATCAGATTCTAGTCCATTTAAGGCATGCAGAGAATCGAATAAATTGAACTTTACTAAAATGTATGAAAGCTGTGAATACGATGTCGCTGTATCCACTCTAGATGATGCACATTGTCCAACATTACAGAGTACCGCCTTAGCTTGTAGTAGACACGGATATCCTGTAGAGTGGAGAAACTCAACATTCTGTCGTAAATATTTATTTTCCTATATAACTTAGTAGATATTATAGTATGATCCTATGGTGCTTTGGTACAGTAAATGTACGTACTATTTCAATTAATTTTAACCGTCTTTTTGTTTTAATTAATTACCGCGGTACTATTGGAACCCGATAAATATAAGTAGCATGTATAATGTTTACAGATGCAGTTATAACCCCTTCATCAGTTATTTAACTTTATACAGTTTTTGCCTATAGTTACTTAATTACAGAAACAAGAATAAAAGAAAGTAAAGGGACTAAAAAGATATTGTAGCTTAATGTTGTGATCGTATTTTTCTATTGCATTTAGAAGAAGAACATAAATATCAAATGTAGTGCGCATGACGCGTTTCTAAAATAACCTTCATCAAGTATGCTCAAAACAAAATAGTGTAAAAGTCTTTGGGAGTAGATAAACTAAAGGGCCTAAACAGGGTAGCCAAAATTCAGCTATTGTCACCTATATGCATGAGGAGGGAGAACATTAATTAGTTTTAATAATAATTACATGATTTGGGATCTGCAAATTTGTATTAAATATATCTCTAATAAATCATGCTCATGTCGAAGCACTGCCTACTAGGAAAATGATAACCTCGGGGACTAATAGTCCATCATCAGAGGTCTCGACCCAGTGATAGTCATAAAAACGTAGAAATCTAATTTAGTGTACATGACACGTTTCTGGAATAATCTTCATCAGAGCAACCGATAGGATAAATAATTTGTGCATAATTTGATTAAATTTATAGATATTTGAAACGTCTAAAAATCAGATTTTAAAATTATACAGAGAATAGGAAAATATTTGTAACTTTTCTTAACTTCATACGAAATCCTGAAAAAGTATAATGTTAGAATCAAGTCAAATGCAGTAATAAAGGGAGGATAATTCGGGAATATTTTTTTTTTGTTCGTTTAAGCCTTGGCATGTGATGGTGACTTCGTTTAAAAATCAGATGATAATATTATAACAATCAAAACATTCACAGTTTTTCACAACATGTAAATATTAGAGAATGGGGAAATAGTTGTTACTTTTCTTAGCTTCATAAGAAAACCTAAAAAAAGATAATTTATAGAATCAAGTCTAATGGAGTATTAAAGTGACGATAATTCGTGAATAATTTGATTTTTTTATGTTCATTCAAGCCTTGGCATGTGATGGTGATTTCGTCTACAAAACATCAGTGTCATGTACAAACACGTGTGATAAACCAAAGGCTGACCAGAATTGTCTAGACCCACCAGTTGATGGCTGTACATGTCCTGATAAGACGTATTTAAGTGGTGACAGATGTGTAGCGATAGATAAATGTGGATCTTGTGATCTAATTGTTGGTCACTTCTCAACAAATCTAGCAGTACGTAATGATAAATAGGTCTAATATACAACAAATTATTACATAGACATCAGTTCCTGTACCTGAAGGGACCGTTGTGGTCGGGATCGTATGGTAGTTGGATTTACAAACTACCTGTGCAATCAGTTCCTATCACCACTAAAGTTGTGAGTTCCAACCCGTTCATTGCGAGGTGGATTCAATACAACATTATGTGATGAAGTGTGCCAGTGACTTGCAACAGGTCTGTGGTTTTCTCCGGATACTCAGGTTTTCTTCATAAATAAAGCTGACCGTCACAATATAATTGAAATAATGTTGAAAGTGGCGTTAAACACCATAAAACACAAATCAGTACCTGAATAGAAACCACCACTGCTACACAATATGTTGTGTGTGCACTAGACATTTATTATATGACACATTTTATATGTTGATTTTACCCTTAAAATAAGCTTTTATCACGACGTTTTCTTTGGTTTCGTATGGTGCAAGACGCTGGAAAGTTATATTCACCGCGCATTATGTCGCGTGAGGTGAATATAACGTTTTATCAAAGAACGTTTCTACGGACGTCAGCCAATCAGATAAAAGAAATATTTATATTCATATAATAAAAATCAATATTGAATCATTGTATGAAATTAACTGTAATTATTCTGCTCTTCGGGGTGTCTTAATTAACAATAAAATAATTTAATTTAATTTAATTTAATTTAAGACGTTTTTTGTTTGTTTTTTTTTTTGGTTTCATGTATGCTTCAATTTTGATAAATTTTAAGCTAGAATAAGTTTCCAAGGTAGGGATTTTAATTATTTTTGTGTATTGTTGT
>MJUT01056160.1:802893-813078 GCA_002080005.1 Gigantidas platifrons | reverse complement strand
ATGAGGTCCGCTTTGTACTAAACCAACACGTTTAGTTGGATTTTTATAGTGTTAGCTCACTGAAGCAACAGTCCGCGGTCGCCCCACTCGGACACATTATCTTGATAATGCTGCGTGGTTTTGATGATTAAAGGGTATACGGATATTGAAAATGACATGATATTTGCAATTCTGTGCTATAGCAATATTTTAGACATATTTAATATAAAATAACATAACCGTTTAACATGGAGGTATACATTTTCTAATCCTAAGTCCTGGTTCATCGAACATAAATAACGTCTTTTTTTATTTATGCATCAACAGGTGGTACTGGTTCATCCAACACAAATAGCAAATTATATTTTCATTTAAGCATCAAGAGGTGGTACAGGTTCATCGAACGTCAATAGCTTTTTTTGTTTAAGCATCAAGGGGTAGTACTAGTTCATCGAACACAAATAGCGACTTTTATTTTTAGGAATTGATACTGGTTCAACGACAACATCGTCCCCATTGATTGACATATTCTCCACGACGATTACACCTGTATCAGAAGTCACTCCTACAACACCTGTATCAGTAGTCACTCCGACCACACCTGTATTAGTAGTCACTCCGACCACACCTGTATCAGTAGTCACTCCGACCACACCTGTATCAGAAGTCACTACTACATCACCTGCATCAGACGTCACTAGTACAACACATGCAACAGAAGTTACTCCTACATCACCTGCATCAGATGTCACTACTGCAACACCTGCATCAGAAGTCACTCCTACCACACGTGCATCAGAAGTCACTACTACAACACTTGCATCAGATGTCACTACTGCAACATCTGCATCAGAAGTTACTCCTACAACACCTGCATCAGATGTCACTCCTACAACACCTGCATCAGATGTCACTCCAACAACACCTGCATCAGAAGTCACTCCTACAACACCTGCATCAGATGTCACTCCTACAACACCTGCATCAGATGTCACTCCTACAACACCTGCATCAGATGTCACTCCTACAACACCTAATACACCTCCTGCTTCTTCCACAGGTACTATTAGCTCTAGTTTTATGCGATTTGTAATACAGTGTCCTGGTATGTAATAAATATTAAACTATGTATTTACAATTTACATGTATTAAAATGTAACAACTCATTAATCATTATTCGTTTACATGAGGGATTAAACACGAGGCATCCTAGAATGAAGTCTTTTTTACGGATTTGTAAAAAAAACATTAATTATTTCTATTCAAAACGTATCGCTGCTGCTCGTCTTCTATTTACAGTTCTGATTACCTCTTTGGTATTTTCAATTTTTCTTATATTATTCAAATTACATGTATATGTAAGGCCTATATTATTTGTATTTTGGTGTTACTCAGATAACATATTTATCCTAAGACAGTAGGGGGTGTCGTGGCCGTGTTCGTATGGTAGTTGGTTTTACAACTACCTTTGCAATCATTGCCTATTACCGCTAACGTTGTGAGTTCGAGTCCCACTCAGGCAAAAAAACATTATGTGATCAAGTTTGTCAGTGACTAACGACAGGTCGGTGGTTTTCTCCGGGTCCTCTGATATCCTCCACCAATAAAACTGACCTCCACGATATAACTGAAATATTGTTGAAAGTGGCGTTAAACACCACAACCCATCCTAAGATAGTAGATACAGCAAATTTTATCTTTATTTAACCATTAGAAGGTAGTACTGGTTGACCGAACACAAATGGCAAATTTATTTTTATTTAGACATCTAGGAGTGGTACTGGTTCATCGAACTCAAATAGCATTTTTATTTATTTAAGTATCAATAGGTGATACTGGTTCATTAAGCACAAATATATAATTTCATTTTTATTTCAGCATCAAGGGGTGATACTGGTTCATCGAGCACAAATAGCATTTTTTTATTTAAGCATTAGGAGGTGATACTGATTCATCGAACACAAATAGCAAATAATATCTTTTTTATTTAAGCAATAGAAACGACAACTACCACTTCAAGAACAACTGTCACTACACATGAAACATACACCGAAAGTGAGGATGATCCATTAGTACAATCTACTGCAGCATCATCAGTCACTCCTACAACGCATAATACAACTCCTGCTCCTTCTAAAGGTAATATTAGCTCTAGTTTTGTGGTGATAATGTCAGCTTAACAAATAGGAACATTTGGTGCAGTGACTTCCTTGTGAACAACAACCCTTTATCAAGGACATCATGATGGGAACAACAAGCCCTGATACATCGCACCAACTGAGAGAGATATATTTCATATGCAGGTTCTGCAGAAATGTTGCTAAATGGAAAGTTCACAAAGGGAAAACTGAAATCATCTTTTTTGTTGTTAAGGTTTCGTTCTTAACCGACCCTCACTATCACTTTTGTGGTTTATGTCAAGGTATGAAGAAAGCCTAGAATATATATGGTATCCTTTATTTCAAGATCAACTTTGAATTAGGTTAGTGGTGTTATTAGTATAGTAAAATCTATACATTACAATTGTGACGAACAAAGTCGGTTATTTATATATATATAGTTAACATACTAAATAATAGGAAGAGTTTTAAGACATTAAAGGTGCAATCAGAATTCGTAAAAGAAGGACAGAAAATACAAAAGAAAAAGGATAACGGGACAAACAACGAAATACGAAAACTAAAGATCGAGCAACACAAATCTTACTAAAAACTGGGTGTGAACTAAAGTGCTGTGGAAGGATAAGCAGTTCCTGATACACTAGTGGCACCCATCGTGTTACTAGTACTTAATGACGGTGTAATTGACTTCAATATTAATATACCGTTTTATGTCTGTCAACTTTGACAAACACAGTCTGTGTGATGTAAATGTAGACATAGCTTACTGTGCTTTCATCTACAGGTTTTAAGTGTAAAGCAATGTGGGGATATTATCCAGACCCTGACAACTGTAAAGGCTTCATACAATGTAAGTGGTGGAAACCGATAAAGATGCCATGTGCAAAGGGAACTATCTGGTCTCAGAAAATCTTGACCTGCATACACGGAACATGTTAAATGAAGTAAGTACATGTAAAGTATAGATATTTTAAATAAAGTTTGAAGGCGCCACCAAAGGAAAAGGTCATCAGAGGAGGTACATCAATGAAGGCCGGACAACACAATGTCAAAAAGAAATAGATAAACGATGGTCGTAGCAAATCTACGTAGAAAACAAAAGATTGAGCAATACGAACCCCACTAAAATCGGGGGTAAACTCAAATGCTCCACAAGGGTAAGAAGTTGTACCTGTCTTGCTTCCCTTGTTACAAATCAGGTGATAAGTCATGAAAGATTAACGAATGGCATACAGAACATATCCATGGTCATCTGCAACACAGATATTCCGGTAACAGTTAACCAATTCATAGTGGCGACTTCAACTTTAACTTGGATCATTGGTTCAGTATCTTCCTTCTAAGTAGTCAACCCTCTATCAATACAATCCTGATCGGAACCACAAGCTCTGAAATATCGTATCATATGAAAGATTCTATATGGTTCATATGCATGTGTTGCTGGAAAATTTCTAAATATAAATGGAGAATTCGCAATGGGAAAATGGAAATCATCTCATTTGTCTTAAAGTTTCCCTTTAAAGTGGGTCTCGCTATTATTTTCTATGTGTATGTCAAGGTGCACAACAAATTTAGCTGTATGTAAGGTGTTTTTTTTTATTTCAATGACAGATATGTGATCGGCAAAGGTTGTTGTCTTATTTTATCATTTAAATCTAAAGCAAATAGAACATGTAGTTGAGTACATTAACATCAAAAATCGAAAATGACAAAAATCACAGAAATAGAACTACAGGTAGGGCAAAGGAACATCTATTAATCATTAAATGCATTATCATAAACATACTGCACTTGGATGAAGGTGTTAGGGTAGATTAACACACGAGGGAAAACAATCACCCGAGACGAAGTTAATAATGGATTATGGTTATGGTGTTTAACGCCACTTTCAACAATAGTTCAGTTATATCGTGGCGTTCAGTTTTATTTGTAATGCACAGAAACACTAATGCATGAAAACTGTACAAAGCGAATGTTGTTTTATGTTTCAAGTCAATATTAGTAAATATATCGTCACCTTATATCACAGAGAACACTATATCGCAATTTGGACAATCACCATGATCTCTTTAATATCACTGGTGAACAATTGCGATACGTCATTTTAATATGCCTGCAACAAGTGTTGTTGAATGTTATAGCAATTCTCGTTCATAATACGCGTAATCGGCATCAGCATTTGCTATTTGTATCTGGAATAACTTCATCGATTGCTTATACCATTATATTTACCATTAAGACATGAAAAATACATATTAGACCAACCCAAAAAGAGATGCTCCTGTAAAAGGCTGATACACACCAAATACCAAAAAATATGGTTATTTGTTTAAAGCTGCATACAATATGTACTTTGATAAAACATGCTATTATAATTGTTTTTTTGATTATTTTTACAGATAAAAAGACTCACAGACGATTTCTGAAGAATAAAATTCATGCATTATCACTGTTTTTGTATATTATTTGAAAGGTCTCTTTGTGTAGACACATATATTATCATGGTAATTTTACACTCAAACGGACCAAATGGATCATGATCAGCTAATTACACAAATATATTACTTCAAGGCCATTCTCCACCCAATCGTACACATAGACAGCAAATGTAATTAGAACTATCCCTTATTATACACTTAAAAACAAGAATAAAAAGTTAGCAGCTTGAAAGATATGAGCTGTAACAAACATGAAATTAAAAACTATTTCACCACATGCCTTGAAAACCATACAAAATACATGCGATTCCTTTCAGGATTTCCTTGATGGAGGGTTGCTGCTAACAATGATTTGATTTGATTTGATTTGATTTGATTTATTGTGTTTAACGCCACTTTCAGCAATATTTCAGCTATATTATGGAGACCAGTTTTAATGGTGGAAGAAGCCGGAGTACCCTGCGAGAAGCACCGACCATGGGCAAGTAACTAGTAAACTTTATCACTTGTGGCTGCGGGTCGAGTGCACCTTTTTTGTAATCTACAAAGCCAGGCGCGAACCCACGCCGTATTGGTGATAGGCTTGTATGAGTTGTTAGATAATCCAACTACCTAACTCATTGAGCCACCCGGGCCCTGCTAACAAGGAAGTCATTGAACTAACATAGTGGTTCCTATTGATTAAGATGAAGTCATCACTTCGAAAGCTTTACGGCCGCTACCGTGGATTAATTAACCGTTACGGAATATATGTGTCACAAATGTCAACGGATATGTTCGACTTGTCGTATGCACTTCCCCGATCCTTTCCTTATTCATGACTTATCAACGGCTCTGTAACTAGAGTAACACGACAAAACACGACGGGTGTTACTAGTGTAGCGGGAAATGCCTACTCTTCCGGAACTCCTGAGTTCATCCCTGGGTTTAGTGAGGCTCGAATTTTCTATGTAGTGTTTGTATATCATTTGGTCATTGTGTTGTTTGTCCTTCGATATATGGATTCTGATTACCTCCCTTGGGCATCTTCAAACTCATCTTAATCAAAACTTAAATCAGACATTTATTCTTTTGCTCTTTTGATTATGGAACTCCTGTTATTTTATTTTTCTCTTTATTATAGAAATATCTCTCATTTTGAAGGTTGTTCTATCCACTTGAGCCGAGCACACTACTAGTAGCAATTACACCACTGATGTGGTCGGCCATTAATTGCTACTGTTGACTTTTATTTCTATGGTTAGGGTTATGGTGTTTAAAGCCACTTTCAACAATATTTCAGTTATATCGTGGCGGAGTAAACCGGAGTATCCGTTGAAAACCACAGTGTGAGACCTGTCGCAATTCACTGACAAACGTTTTCACATGATCTTGTATCGAGTACACCCAGCCATGAGCCAGATTCAAACTCACAACTTTAGTGGTGGAATGCACTGATTGTACAGGTAGTTGTAAATCCAACTACCATAGGATCACGACCATGACAGCATCCAGAGATTATTGTGTGACTCTACTAAAATATTTCATTCCAGGCAGTCAAAAAAAACATGCTAAAAAAACTTCCATTATCATTTTTATTATCCTTCACTAATAACAGTTTTAAATAGTTTCTTTGAGTAGACCATGGTAATATCTACTAATGTCTGCATAGATTGTGTTAAATTACATAAGTTAGTATATTTTTATCAGTCATGACAACATTTGATACCTATATCCACTTTTATCAAAGACAGATTGTTGTTTAATACCAAGTAAGCAAATATTAGCTGTATTCACGACGAGAAAACGCTTACAAACAATAAAACATGTTGGTGTATAAAAAAAAAGATGTCCTAGATGGGACACATCGGCGAATGTTTTGATCGTGAAAAGTGAAAGGGTAGTTGATAGGGCCACAAAAAAATGCATTTTAATGGTCCACAAACGACCTCAATTAACATGTATCCTAATGTTTCCATGAATTGAGCTACCTTGTAGCTGGTCATTGTATGACATCGGTAGCAAAGTATTATCCATGAAAATAAGCTACCTTGAATCACGTCTATATATGATATTTGTACCAAAGTGATATCCGTGTAAATTGACTACCTGACATTCCTTCATTCCATGCAATAAGTGTCATACCTATATAATACATTGCACAGATGCGATATATCTTATTTTCATAGAATATATTGTGATACCTATAGCATAGAGTGAACAGTAGCAAGGTAGTTTGTTTTCATGGAAAACAATATGATATATATGCGTTTAAAGGGGATGAGTCTATGTGTAAATTAGTGCATTGATGCGTGGAAAGAGGAGGAACCTATATATAAAGAGTGAATTGATGCGTGTAAAGGAGGGGAGCCTATATATAAAAGAGTGAATTGATGCGTGTAAAGGAGAGGAGCCTATGTGTCAATTAGTGTATTGATGCGTGTAAAGTAGGAGGAATCTATAAACAAAAGAGTGAATTAATGTGTGTAAAGAGGGGGGAGCCTATATACAAAAGAGTGAATTGATAGGTGTAAAGTGGAGGAACCTATGTACAAAAGAGTAAATTTATCCGTGTAAAGGAGAGGAGCCTATGTACAAAAGAGTAAATTGATCCGTGTAAAGTAGAGGAGCCTATATACAATAGAGTAATTGATGCGAGTAAATCTATGTGTAAATTAGTGAATTGATGCGTGTAAAGGAGAAGAGCTTATGTGTCAATTAGTGTATTGCTGCGTGTAAAGGAGAGGAGCCTATGTACAAAAGCGTGAATTGATGTGTGTAAAGAGGAGGAACCTACATACAAAAGCGTGAATTGATGTGTGTAAAGAGGAGGAACCTACATACAAAAGAGTGAATTGATGCATGTAATGGAGAGGGGCCTATGTGCAAAAGCGTGAATTTAGCGTGTAAAGGAGAGGAGACTATATAAATTGGAGTGAATTGATGCATGTAAAGGGAATGAGCCTATGTGTAAATTGGTGAATTGATGCGTGTAAAGGGGAGGAGCCTATGTGTAAATAGGTGAATTGATGCAGGTAAAGGGGAAGGGCCTATGTTTAAATTAGTGTATTGATACGTGAAAAGGGGAGGAGCCTATGTGTAAATTAGTGAATTGCTGCGTGTAAAGGTGAGGAGCCTATGTGTAAATTATTGAATTGATGCGTGTAAAGGGGAGGAGCCTATATACAAAAGAGTGAATAGATGCGTGTAAAGGGGGAACCTATGTAAAAAAAGAGTGAATTGATGTGGGTAAAGGGAATGAGCCTATGCGTAAATTATTGAATTGATGCGTGTAAAAGGGATGAGCCATTATACAAAAGAATGAATTGATGGGTGTAAAGGGTAGGGGCCTATATACAAAAGAGTGTATCAATGCGTGTAAAGGGGAGGAGCCTATATAGAAAAGAGTGAATACATGCGTGTAAAAGGGAGGAGCCTATGAACAAGAGTGAATTGATGCATATAAAGGGAGGATCCTATGTGTAAATTAGTGTATTGATGCATGGAAGGGAGAGGAGCCTACATAAAAAATAGTGAATTGATGCGTGTACAGGATAGGAGTATATGTGTAAATTTGTGTATTGATGCGTGTAAAGTAGGTGCGCTTATGTGTAAATTAGTGTATTGATGCGTGTAAATGGGATGACCCTATATACAAAAGAGTGAATTGATGCGTGTAAAGAGGAGGAGTATATATACAAAAGAGAGAATTGATGCGTGTAAAGGGAAGGAGCCTGTATAAAAAAGAGTGAATTGATGCGTGTAAAGGGGAGGGGCCTGTGTACAAAAGAGTGAATTGATGCGTGTAAAGGAGAGGGGCCTACATATAATAGAGTGAATTGATGCGTGTAAAGGGGAGGAGCCTATGTGTCAATTAGTGTATTGATGCGTGTAAAGTAGGAGGAGCCTATAAACAAAAGAGTGAATTAATGTGTGCAAAGAGGAGGAGCCTATATACAAAAGAGTGAATTGATAGGTGTAAAGCGGAGGAGCCTATGTACAAAAGAGTAAATTGATATGTGTAAATGAGAGGAGCCTATGTACAAAAGAGTAAATTGATCCGTGTAAAGGAGAGGAGCCTATATACAATAGAGTAATTGATGCTAGTAAATCTATGTGTAAATTAGTGAATTGATGCGTGTAAAGGAGAAGAGCTTATGTGTCATTTAGTGTATTGCTGCGTGTAAAGGAGAGGAGCCTATATACAAAAGCGTGAATTGATGTGTGTAAAGAGGAGGAACCTATATACAAAAGAGTGAATTGATGCATGTAATGGGGAGGGGCCTATGTGCAAAAGCGTGAATTGAGCGTGTAAAGGAGAGGAGACTATATAAATTAGAGTGAATTGATGCATGTAAAGGGGATGAGCCTATGTGTAAATTGGTGAATTGATGCGTGTAAAGGGGAGGAGCCTATGTGTAAATAGGTGAATGTATGTAGGTAAAGGGGAGGGGCCTATGTATAAATTAGTGTATTGATACGTGAAAAGAGGAGGAGCCTATGTGTAAATTAGTGAATTGCTGCGTGTAAAGGTGAGGAGCCTATGTGTAAATTATTGAATTGATGCGTGTAAAGGGGAGGAGCCTATATACAAAAGAGTGAATAGATGCGTGCAAAGGGAGAACCTATGTAAAAAAAAGAGTGAATTGATGTGGGTAAAGGGAAGGAGCCTATGCGTAAATTATTGAATTGATGCGTGCAAAGGGGATGAGCCATTATACAAAAGAATGAATTGATGGGTGTAAAGTGTAGGGGCTTATATACAAAAGAGTGTATCAATGCGTGTAAAGGGGAGGAACCTATATAGAAAATAGTGAATACATGCGTGTAAAAGGGAGGAACCTATGAACAAGAGTGAATTGATGCATATAAAGGGAGGATCCTATGTGTAAATTAGTGTATTGATGCATGGAAGGGAGAGGAGCCTACATAAAAAATAGTGAATTGATGCGTGTACAGGATAGGAGTATATGTGTAAATTTGTGTATTGATGCGTGTAAAGTAGGTGCGCTTATGTGTAAATTAGTGTATTGATGCGTGTAAATGGGATGACCCTATATACAAAAGATTGAATTGATGCGTGTAAAGAGGAGGAGTCTATATACAAAAGAGAGAATTGATGCGTGTAAAGGGAAGAAGCCTGTATAAAAAGTAGTGAATTGATGCGTGTAAAGGGGAGGGGCCTGTGTACAAAAGAGTGAATTGATGCGTGTAAAGGAGAGGAGCCTATATACATTAGAGTGAATTGATTCGTGTAAAGGGGAGGAGCCTATGTGTAAATTAGTGAATTGATGCGGGTAAAGGGATCCTATGTGTAAATTAGTGTATTGATACGTGTAAAGGGGAGGAGCCTGTGTGTAAATTAGTATATTGATGCATGTAAAAGGGAGGGACCTATATACACAAGAGTGAATTGATGCGGGTAAAGGGGAGGAGCCTATGTGTAAATTATTGAATTGATGCGTGTAAAGGAAGGAGCCTATATACATAAGAGTGGGTTGATGTGTGTAAAGCGGAGGAGCCCATGTGTAAATTAGTGTATTGGTGCGTGTAAAGGGGCGGATCCTATATACAAAGAATGAATAGATGCATATAAATGGGAGGAGCCTATACAGAAGAGTGAATAGATGCTTGTAAAGGGGAGGAGCCTATGTGTAAATTAGTATATT
>MJUT01056160.1:768538-799695 GCA_002080005.1 Gigantidas platifrons | reverse complement strand
TCTCTTTATCTAAATCCGGGGGGAGGGTCCTCACAAGTGGCTTAGCCTAGGGCATCTCTTTATCTAAATCCGGGGGGAGGGTCCTCACAAGTGGCTTAGCCTAGGGCATCTCTTTATCTAAATCCGACACTGTCTGTATGTATGTTGTCGCGTTATGTGGGAACATACATGTATCGGCCATACGGTAGAAAGGTTTGATGCCAAGCAGTGATGTGCCCGAATAGGATGAACCGATAAAATTGAAACAAACAGACCAAATAAAGATCACCAATAAATGAAGATTTTGTCACTAAACAAATAAACAAATTAGACATTAAAAAAGCTACAGGGTATGATGGTATTTCTCCTAAGGATATCATTAAATTTGCACAACCAGTAATAACAAATCCCATTAAAGTTTTGATTAATAATTCAATTGACCAGTCAGTCTTTCCTGAAAAATTAAAAGCTGCCCAGGTATCCCCCCTTTTTAAAAAGAGTAATAGTCTTGATAAAAGTTATGACCGCCCTGTCAGTGTCTTGTCAACAATTTCTAAATTTTATGAAAGAGCTATATTTTACCAGCTAATGGAATTTTTTAATAATCATTTCAATCCTCTGCTTTCAGCATTTAGATCAGGTTTTGGTTGTCAGACGGCATTACTTAGAATAATAGAATATTGGAAGAAAGCTTTGGGTGATAGTAAATTTATTGCAGCAATTCAAATGGATCTATCAAAGACATTTGACTGTCTCCCACACAATTTATTAGTGCTAAAATTAGAAGCTGATGGTCTGTCAGAAAATTCTTTCAAATTGTTATAAAAGCTATATAGTAAACAGAAGTCAACACATTAAAATTGGTACTAACTATAGTGAATGGGATACATTAATTAAAGGGGTTAAACAGGGTTCAATGCTAGTCCCAGTTATATTTAATGTTTTTATAAATGACATTTTTCACTTTGTTCAAGATAGTGCTATATGTAATTATGCAGATGACAATCCCCTTTCTTATTTGGATACTAATATAAATGCAGTGGTTAAAACTCTAGAAAATGATAGCATAAACTTAATAGACTGATTTTCCAAAGACTTAATGAAAGCAAATGCGGATAAATTACAGGCTATTGTCATTGGTTCTAAAACAAATAGTCACAATTTATCTTTTGATTTAAAAGGAAATAAAATTACATGCTGAATTCAGCGAGAAAACTATGATGTCAATGTTTACGCAAAAGTGTAAAAAAAAAAGATATTTCCGTTCAACAGATATGTTTTAAATTTTCCTGGCGTATAAAGGTATTATATCAGCGAGTGTCTGTAATTTGTTGTCTTCATTAGCAATGTTTACTACCACATATAAACATAAAAACTTACACTGAACCCTTTCGGCTTTGACAGTCGATGATAGGAAACGGTAACGTGCCCACAAACTTTACGTAAACACGTCATTTGCGCCGCACAGGTACCCATACTGTGATATATATCGACTTTAAATAAAACTTTGAATTTGAATTTATGAAGAAGAAAAAATGTTTGGTCGACATCTTGGCGACGAAAGGTCGGTTTCGTTCGGCAATCATATGCTCATGAACTTTTTATCTTTATCGGAGTTTTCCGCTTAGCTTTCACCATACCTGACTCTGTTAATCAGTATTAAATGTAATTGAGTTTCATGAAATAAAAAGTTGAAAATTTATGTGAATTTTATTACATATATATGAGATTACACAAATGTATTTGGGTTATACGCAGGCACTCGACGTTCAATGAATAAAATGTAGGGTCAATATCACAGGAGCTCGTAGCACAGACTTACCACCCCCCCCCCTCCTTTTTTTTCTAACTTTCTGTTTACGAATTTATTTTCAATAACATTTCTTTATTTCTTTATTATTTCATCTAAATTTCCTTATTTTAACTATTTTCCTTATATTAACTTGTTCGTGTCAATATTCATACAATCTTATGTTAACATCAAATTGCATGTGTCGACCCTATATAGATACTAATAATCCACAAGGCATGCAACTCCGCAGGTTTAAAAATCGTACCCCTGCTCGTTTCGAGTACATTTATTGCACCTTACTTCCAGGCGCAGATCCAGGGGGGCGCCCCCCTCCCCCATAGAATTGGAAAAAATATGATTTTTTTTGCGTAAAATCGTGATATTTTCACACGAAATACCCCAAAAATTTTCGCGCTTCGCTCCACTCGGCCCGATTTTTCTAAGTGCGCCCCCCCTAACTTGAAATCCTGGATCCGCGCCTGATTTCCTTTATGTCATTCAAACTAGGACATGTATCCATTCCTAAAAGAGGCATCTTTTCGCTCCCGTTTTTGTTTTGTGCATACGATAGCTCAGTTCTCCAGAATTTTAAAATTTTCACACATTTATTGCCAAATTGTTCATAAAGTACGGATGACGGAAGTGACGTAACACTGCATAAACTTCAATGATAGGGTCAGAAAAGTTCCAAAAGTTTTTTATTTACAATTTTTTAACTTGCGGAGTTGCATGCCTTGTGGATTATTAGTATCTATACACATGCAATTTGATGTTAACATAAGATTGTGAATATAGACACGAACAAGTTAAAATAAGGAATAAAAGATGAAATAATAAAGAAATAAAGAAATTTTACTGAAAATAAATTTGCTTAACAGAAAGTTAGAAAAAAGGGGAGTGGTAAGTACCAGGGGCGGATCCAGGGGGCGCGCCCCCTAAAATTGGAAGAAATACGATTTTTTTTGTTGTTGCGTAAAATCGTGATTTTTCACACGAAATTCCCCAAAAATGTTTAAGTGCGCCCCCTAACTTGAAATCCTGGATCCGCCCCGAGTACGTGCCACAAGCAACTGTGGTCAATATGGGAAACAAAATAGTGTCACTGTTATATAATAAATTAACAGTGACACTATTGTTTGTTTTTCAATTTCACACCTCCACCTTAATATTGTTTATTAAAATATATTCCAAGTTGTATTACTGATTATGGCTATTGTTGTTATAATTTAATTAAGAATATTTCTAAATGTGATTATAATTAAATTAAGAGTATTCTGATTGAAAACGAACGCTAACAAGTCTGAACGCATCCTGTGACCGGAACAGGAAGTCACGTAATTACATGTTAGCAACGTACCTAACAACAAATACTTTAACTGAGCAAAACAGTTACAAAGCCATCAACAATGGCAGATGAACAGGTATGTTTTTAAGAACATTTAATAGATATTGTTTATGATTCTAATAACATTAACATGAATGTTAAAATGAAAATAGAAAGCGTCAAATTGAATTATCTTCGCCATGTACTTCTACTTCTACTTCTACTGCTTTAGTCATTAGTGACCGCCTTCATCTTGCTGAAGATACTGTCACTTTTGCACTGCGCATTGCTATTTACAATTAAAATTTATGATTAATTACATTAAATGTTAGAACAAATATGATGAAAAACATGATGATGATGATTTATGTAGTCTAGATGAACAAAAATTTTAAATTGTCCCTGTCACCACGACACCAGTGGCGTCCCGTGCAACTCTAATCTCGCTGAGATTAGGATTCCGAAGAAATGTTCGGTCAGTTTTTACATCCTGGTCAGTTGCTACATCCTAGGATGTAGAAACTGACCCAAAATTTCTTCGAAATCTTTAATCTCGTTGAGATTAATGCAACTCCTGAACTCGAATTTTTATAAGAATATTTATTGCCAATTTTGGGCCCACAAGGGGCAAACAAGAATATATAAAAAGAGAGAAATTCCAAACTGATAGAAACATAAACTAATCTACAATGTACACAATAACACAATCATAATAATAAGACAAAAGACTAGATTTACAAGATAATCACAAAAATATGATTTCTACACAAACCAATAAATTTTACTTGGTACGAAATGATCAGGTTACGAATCGTCTAATATTCAGTTATACACGATTTTATTGGTCAAAATTAAAGGGCCCACAAAGGGGCATATAAACATAATAAAACATAAGGCGATTGCATAAAATATCAAATAAATTGTAAATACAAGAATGAGAGACGTGACTGTAGTGTTGAAATAAGAGATACCAGCTATCTGAAACAGTGACTTTTTAACAGGAAATCACACATGCATATTAAAATATCTTTACTTTCTGAGTTTAAAAGCCATATAAATTTATCCCCAATTGCCAAATGATAATTTTTCAAAGTTAGAATGATTAATGTTATTCTTAATTGTTTCAAGAAGCTTGTACCTGGAAGTATTGTAAAAAGAACATTTTAATAGAAGGTGTTCTTCAGATTCTATTTCATCTGAAAAACATTTTTCGCAAATATGTCCGACATGTGTTTTCGATCACCCCAAAGGAGTTCTAAATTTGATAAGGTTGAGGTACTAAAGGAGCACCTGTGTGTATAATTTCGATTTACTTCCACATTTAACCAATTTGTAGTATAACTATGTAGTTTTTTCTTTGTTTTTTGTTTTGTTTTTTTATTATTTAGTGTATTTTTGAATGGTGTGTGTTTAAACTGTTGAGGACCATGAGGAGACGTTTTAATGTTTTTTTCTTCATTTTGTTGTGACTTTTTACATTACTATTTACTACATATTTTCTATATATATCACAAGGACATTTAGTCCACATTTTCTATAGTATAGTCTGTGCTCTTCAGTTCTAAGTCTGTTTTTTTTATTTTAAAAATAGCAACGATTTACATTTTCTAACATAAGGACCCACTCCGTTAGACCCTCACTTAAAATAGACATAATGCCATTGGCCAGTCTGATCACATGACTTCACGGTTTCAGTGGAAGATCAATATTGCAGACGACAAGGAAGGACATTAAAAAGGGCTATGGGTACGTCTGAAGAAGGTTTTAAACTTGGACTTTTTTGGGAACTAGAAAAAATGGCAACATTTTAGTACAACAAGAAAGAATAAAGTGTCTTACCTGCTTAATTCGCATTGTGTCCGATGTAAGCTGCTCAAAAGATTTCTTGCGTCATCTTTGCAACCATATATGCAAATTAGCGGAAGTGTAGTGCACACGCTTACACAAGAATGTTTTGTATGCAAAGATCCAAAACTAGTGCTGATCGAAAACGAAAGCAACAACCATACTGGAAGAAATATATTCAGTTTCCAAAGAACACTTTTTTTTATCAAATATAGTCCTAACCGAGTAGTTCATGACACAAAACAAAGACTAAATCTAAATACTTCAATGAAAAAAATGGCAAAAAATATAGTTATTGTCAGAGGCACTCAACAGTATCAATAACATTTTTTTATATATGTCAATGCTAAGAAATTGTCAAAGTGTAATATAAAAAGAGAAGGTTTTCAATGAAAAAATTAGCAAAAATGTAAACATTTTAAGAAAACAAATATTCATTTGGGAGTATTGTTACATAATGTATCTTCTCCTGTTTAGTTTGACTATCATTGGAGATGAACCTTGATTACATTATATATGTTCTCCTTACCCATCACTTCTCAGACTACCAATTCTTTTTTAGCACTCAGAACTTTCACAATTTGGAAATATTAGTAGCTAAACAATTTTCATATCTTGATCTTATTGGTCCTAAAAAAGACTGTTTGTACATAAATGCGTTTTTGTGTTATTATCAAATAATTCAATGTTTTCTTTCTTATTTATCTAATTTTATTTAACCTTTTACACAAGAAAAAACTATTATTCAATTTTATACATTTCTTTAATAGGTACCAGGACAGGTAAATGTTTGTTCAGGTGGGATTCCTGAAGGAGCCCAAACCTCTGATTACTACAAAACAGATGAAAATTTACCACAGAGGTTTGACAATCCTGGTTAGTACCTATATATATATGTTATAATTTTTCTATGCAGTTCAACATTGTTAACTTGATCAACATTTTGTCATGTTTTTCAAGATCAAGAGCAATTTGAATTTCTTTATGTTTTGTTCTGTAATCTTTGGAATTGTTGATAGTTCCACCAAATTATTTTTTTAAATGTGTAGGGGAAATCAAACTGACATCATAGTAAATTCTCTTATTTTTCTCATGAATAATAAATATAATATTTACCAAAAAAGTGATACAGATGTAGGTACCAGTCATTACAATTTACAGGAATGACCAAATTGAGAGAAAACAAAATACATACTAGAAGCAAGAAAACTCACTAATCATTTCAGGATGTGCATGTAAAGGGTTAAGGCTTATGGTGTTTAACACCACTTTCAACAATATTTCAGTTATATCATGCCCATGGCAGTGTGTGCGTGAACAGAAAAACAATACACAACTGTGTTCAATTTGTTTAGCACAAGCCCTTTTTTCCCTAACCGTGAGCTAGTTTTGGAAATTGTTCAAGAACAAAATCCTGACCACATTGACACTTGACACACACATTATGAAATAAAGTAATTCAATGTATCACCGTAACAAATTAAGATCAAGATGTCTAAAGTAAAACATTCTAGAGCAGATTAAAAAGCAGTCATCATGATTTTGAATTGTGGAATGAATAAGTTGCACACATTTGCCGGCTTTTATCATAAAAAAATAATGGTTGTAAATGTTTTCTAAATTTTTTTAAACATTTAATTCTTTATTTGTTTAACGAGGATTGCCAACAGCCAATGGCTATGAACTGTTTTCCTCAATTTGTCATATCTTTTATATCTTTAGAAAATCTAATGGCAAATAAATCTATTTAACCAGTACTGTTTTTGGATGTAATCATGTTTGACTTTTATAAAATGCAGTTCTTTAGAATAAACTTTAATATATTGCTGAAATGTGAATGACCAAATTTATATTATTTTCGCTATATTTTAAGGATGGTTCAAAGGATACGGTGGTAAACAACAACATGCCATGTACAGAACTAGCGGTCAAGAATATGGATCACGGGCACCTACAGTACATAACATGCCCAAAGGTTTTTATGGACGATCACAAAAATTTTCCAATGTAAGTAATGCACATTAATTAATTAATAATCATCTTTTCTATGCAGATTTGCAGACAAAGAAATCATAAAAAGTTTAATCTAATCATGTTTACAATTTGGGAAAAATCGAATTACATAAGCCAAAGTAAAAAATATAGTTTGTTTGCCCAAACGTGACCGACCCAAAAAAAATCCTGCCGAGTCAAATTCTTTTTTTGCTGTAAAATTTCGGAATTTTTATTTTATTTCCGGATTTTCAACATGTCCGCAGGTTCCGTATAAAATATTAGTTTTACAGGTTAAATCACTTTTGCGTTTACCACAACACTACAAAATCATTGCCGGGAAGCGCTTAAGTGATACTGATGAGATTTTTTTCGAAATCCTCAGCATTTATCATTATATATTGAAACCAAGTGAAATCGGAAATGGCAGACAGTTATTTTACACTGTCTTCGTCTGTTGTAGTCAAAACTGACAATAAAGTGAAACGATTGTGTCAAACAGACTCTACAGATTTAACCAAAAAAAAACTTACCTACCTACCCATACCCAAAAGTCATGGGTCGGGTTTGGGCAAACTGAAATATTTTTAAGGATGGCCATATCTATCTGTAAATCAAATTTGAAAAATTAAAACAAATTAACTAATACATGGGAAGTTAAGTCCTTGTGTATGCAAAATACAACAGATGAAGGTCAGCATACAACAAATCAGAAACATGCAAAATTCTGGCAATTTCAGTTCTTTCAAGTAAATAAGTTTTTTTTATTGTGAAACACACATGTATCTACAAACTGTCAGTATATGTATAAATAAACAAAGGACCAACCTTGAATACAGGTTGAATGCTGAATAGTATATTCTTTTTGAGTTTTGCACAGTTATAACTAGATTTCTTGATGATCCTTGGTGACTGACTAACAAATTATATGTGAATCAGAATGATAATGCTGATATTGATAAAAACAAAGATATAAAAATTATAATTAGAGGGAATAATACAACATCACAATTAAAACATAAGATAAAATAATAAAATTACAAACACTCTGTCTCTCTATCCCAGACAAGGGTAAGCTGTTACTGTTCTATGCATGATATCCAATGTGAAGTTCTTTGACATCCGATAAAGATAATGCTTGACCATTTCAAGAAGATGACTACAATTTATTACTAGATGAGTTTAGTTTAGGTAGATTATTTGTCAGATAAAATATCTGTTTAAAAAGCTGATAATTGGTTCAGGCTTTAGAATGATGCACTGTACAAACTGTCAAATTCTGATGCATAATTTTTATGTTGTATTTTCTGATTCTTTTTCAGCATTTAGGAAAATGTGGAATGTACAGGAACCACTCTTTGAACACTGGTTTAGATCAAAGCAAGGTGTGATGTAGCTGTTTTTAGAAAAAGAAACTGAACATATGCCTCTATGTCGGAATTTTAAACAAAAATGAATTAAAAGTGAAAGTTTTCATAGATTTTATTACAAAGATTAAATGATAACTGTATGAATGGCTTTGAGAGCGAAAAGAATGCATGTTGCTTAAAATGTTTTTTTAAATAATATGTACAGTTGCTAGTTTTTATTCAAAGCTGGAAAACCTCTTGATGTGAGCTATCAAAACAACATAGAGAAGTATCACATTCTCTGTACTGGAACCTTCATCACACATTTATGTATGTTTTCTGTAAATACAATATTCTTATAAGTGTTAAATAAATAATTTAAATCAAATGTATTTTTGTTCAAAATATTCTTCATTGTGATTTGATCGACTGAAATTTCATTTTATGTCACTAAAATTCAGCAATTTTTCCACTATATAATGGTCATAATTTTAGGGTTAGAGTTATGGTGTTTAATGCCACTTAAACAATATTTCAGTTATATCATGACGGTCAGTTTTATTGGTGGAGGAAACCAGTGTACCCAGAGAAAACCACTGACCAGTCACCTGCTATAAGTTATTGGCAAATTTTATCACATAATGTTGTATCAAGTACACCTCACTATGATAGGGATTTTAACTCTCAACATTAGTGGTAATAGGCACTGATTGCACAGGTAGTTGTAATCCAACTGCCATACAATTACGACGGCCCCTCATGTAATATGGAGTTGGTTTGTTTTGTTAGTAGAATTATGATAGACGTCAACAAAACTTGTGGTCAAAGCTTAAAAGTTGGTAAGAGATCATACAACGATACTTAATGTACAGTTGACACATAGCTATCGTAAAGATGATTAAATACTACTAATCTCATAAAAACTGTTAACAGTACATATGACTGTATAAAAAGGAACCAGATCCATTTTTTCATGTTATACTGTCATCATAATGAAATAATACGGAATACAATGATAAACAATGGAACAAAGAAAAGTCTTTTTTTTTATCAAGATGATTGTCCATTTGTTGAGCAAGATAACTTTCATATTATTATGATTATGGTGTTTAATGCCACTTTCAACAATATTTCAGTTATATCGTGGTGGTCAGTTTTATTAGTGGAGGAAACAGGAGTGCCCGGAGAAAACCACTGACCTACCGCAAGTCACTGACACACTTTATCACATAATGTTGTATCGAGTACACCTCGCTAGAGCGAGGTTTGAACTCACAACATTAGTGGTGATAGACACTGATTGCGTAGGTAGTTATAATTCCAACCAGCATACGATAAGGACCACGACGGCCCCAGATTTTGTCAAAATTGTTAGATCAATTTGTAGTGCAAGATAATTTTCACTTACAACAGGAAACGTGTCAAATCCATCAATAATTTACATCTTTTCTTCCTTCCATGAGACATTATTGTTCAGAACATGACCATATTCGTGTTACATGCAATCAAAGGGAGACAACTTGCAGTTTTCAAAATTATGCTGAACCCCAGGCCCGTATTCTGCTGAAATTTGCATTATTATTCAAAATGAATGAACTGCTAATACAAATTTACGACTTCACATAATGATGAAGGTTGAAGGGCCAAAAATCTGAAATGGCCTGTCGAATATAAACTTCCAAAACTATAAATTTTTAGAATAGTTTGGGTTTAAACATTTTGATGGTTTCTCAGAAGATATTTTGATTAAGTCTATGATCCATGATGTCAAATCAAGACAAAAAAAACCCACAAATTAGGTAAAAACAATTCAATACCTAATGATATACAATTCCACACAGACTCCAGTGTTCAAATATGTTTGACAATATTATTAATCTAAAAACAGAACAATAGTCAGATGAACTGCCATACACTCTCTGATTTAAAGTTCACAACTCTTAACGCAGTCAGTTTTATTGGTGGGGGAAACCGGAGTACCCTGCACTGAACTGTCGCAAATCACTGACACACTTTATCATTTAATGTGGCATCTAGTACACGTCACCATGTACCAGTTTTGAACTCACAACTTTTTAATTGTATGGGTAGTTGTAAATCCAACTAGTCTACCATATGATAACGACCACTACAGTCCCTACTATGACAGACAAACGTACACACATGATGATGATGATAATATCCATCATTTTGTTAAAAGTTGGATGTTTAAAGAAAAATAGACATAAATATATAATCAAATGTAGATTTAATATTATTTACAATATTTCATATCACAATATACAAACAGTTATTATTTTTTTGTTCAAAGCATTAAAAAATCAATCATTATGTCATCATGTATCACTTAAAATATTGCACTATGCGTTAGCTTGATAATAAGATTCTGATGGGAAACTTGGAGGTGAAAAGTCCTCCACCACTACATTCAAAGTATCGTCTATCAGATGGTTCTGAACACTTGCATTCAGTACAGGATGTCGATCAAAATGTGTACTGTCATAACTTCCAACAAAGCTATCTGAATCTTCTGCTTTCCTGTTGGCAGCATATGGCATGCTTACATTATCATCTTCTGCTACTTCATCTTGTTGATTTTTATAGGAAAATAATATTCTTGTTTGGGATATTCTGAAATAAAAATTTGAGGTTTTTTTTAATAACACAGAAAAATATTGCAGTTTATATGTAATTTCTTCTAAAAACTTTAATACAGTCAGTTCTAACCTCTAAAATACTTCAACAACTTTGAGCTACAAATGAATTGCTGTTCTGTTGTGTTATTTAAAGGTGCAATGAGTATATTTTCCCTTTTTAAGAAAGGGGAGATAACTCCATGTAAATTCCATTACAATATAGATTACCTACAGAGAGTAAATGTGAAAGATTCGTTTCAATTTGTTACAACATACAACCATACATAAAATTTCAAGAACAACTGTATCATATTTGGATATTTTCTTGACATTAATATAACATTTTACTGTAACAAATTGTGTTAAATTCCAAAGCCACCAAAATGATATTTACAACAGTAAAATCTTCTATAAATGTTTACAAATAACAAATCCAATATTCTAATGAAATAATATAAAACTATTTCAAATGGAATCTTGAATAATGCAGAATACTATTGTACAATGAATTTCCATCAAGTTTTGACCCCCCTTAAAGTCAAATGCCATCCGATCAAAAACATTTTAACATCTCATGTTACATTAATGCATGCTACATCAGTTACATACAGTATGTCGGTGAGTGATTCTTGTTTAATGCCAAATGAGCAATTTTCAGCTGTATCATGAGAAGAACAAATTTCAATGGTCATGATGACCGGCACTCTATTCAATTTGTATAGTGCTGGCTCATTGAAACAACAGTAAGCAGGCAGATATTTCACTCTACTCAGAAACAATATCCTGATTCTTAACTAACCAATCATTGCTCTTACTCCTTAATACAAAGATGCCAACCCCAACTGAGGAGAAATAGGGAGTAACCACCTCGCGAAGCGAGATGAGCACGTCGATTTGCGCATTGCTTTTTATAGTCAAGGTTCGGTGGGACGCTGAAGACCCCCAGAAGCTCTCAGGTTAAATGATGCAAAATCCTCCATTCTGTGTATATCCTGGCATATAATTTTACGTCTCAAATACAAAGGGAACAGCATATTTTTTTTACAAAAACCACGTCTCCGCCATGGAAATTAATCCTTTCCACGTTTGCTCCGTCACGGAAAACATGACGGAAATCAATCATACAGGTAAACTGATATTTTCCATCTGCGGTGGTATCATTGTTGACAGATCGTGGCAAGGATTATCTTTTATCATTTCAATCAATATGTGTGTTTTTACTACGATATAGTGTGGAAATCATCGTGGAAGAGATTAATATATGTGTGCTTAACACGATATAACGTGGAAATCATCGTGGAAGAGACTAATATATGTGTGTTGAACACGATATAGCGTGGAAATCATCATGGAAGAGACTAATATATGTGTGTTGAACATGATATAGCTTGGAAACCATCGTGGAAGACACTAATATATGTGTGTTGAACATGATATAGCTTGGAAACCATCGTGGAAGAGACTAATATATGTGTGTTGAACACGATATAGCTTGGAAACCATCGTGGAAGAGACTAATATATGTGTGTTGAACACGATATAGCTTGGAAACCATCGTGGAAGAGACTAATATATGTGTGTTGAACATGATATAGCTTGGAAACCATCGTGGAAAAGACTAATATATGTGTGTTGAACACGATATAGCTTGGAAACCATCGTGGAAGAGACTAATATATGTGTGTTGAACATGATATAGCTTGGAAACCATCGTGGAAGAGACTAATATATGTGTGTTGAACACAATATAGCGTGATAATAATCGTGGAAAAGATTAATATATATTTTTTGGGGTTTCTTTATAGATAAAATAGTCTCTCGTAACTCTTGTCAGAGTGGCTCTTGTGTATTTTTACTATATTCTTATCTGATTATTTGAAACTTACTTGAAAAAATTATGGAGGAAAACCATGTAGACTAGAGGTGCAAAACAGGTAAAATAAATATAGGTTGTCAAGTCAACAACACTGAAATTAATCAAATTGACACAATTATTTTTCTACTAATTTTTTTATAAAGCAAAAATATGTTAATTTTTTCATCAAATATTCAATAAAATTCAAAATGCAACTGTATTGTATATATCAATCATGTTTATAACACATTATCAGTACTATAGTTAAATGCTGAAAAAAATTGCTACATCCTAACGGGGGTTAGGTTTATGGTGCTTAACGCCACTTTCAACAATATTTCAATTTTTTTTGTGGCGGTCAGTTTTACTGGTGGAGAAAACCACCGACCTACAACGGTCACTGACATACTTGATCACATAATGTTGTATGAAGTATACCTCGCCTAAGCGGGATTCGAACTGGCAACTATCAAACGATCACGACTAAGATGGCCCCTACACATCCTACCAGTACATAGGTACAAACAGAATTGAAGGAAATACTCAAAGCAGTTTTTCCCCGATGTTCTGCTTGCAAAAAATAATATTTGACTTTGATAAAAACTTTCCTTGCACTAATGAGGTATATCTTCATGCCCAGTTCAATACATAAGGTGTCCTCAACTTCTACCGTACTTTAGAAAATTTACACCGTACTTCACGAGGTTCTATAGTTTTATCCGATATTAATCCTGATCGTCATGACAACTACTAAATGTTTCTTAAATAAGATTAATATTAAATCAATCAATCAACTCAACTTAAATTAAAATACATAGTGGGTAATTAAATAATAGTTGCTTTCTACTACATCCCTAACATGGCTTAAATAAGCAGATGTGATATGTACAGAAAGTGGACAAAAGTATTCACACAATTCTAATTTTTTCTATATATATTTCATACAAAAATACTATTGTTTTCTCCAAATATTATACTGAAGTCAATTGATTTTAAATTTAAATTCCTTTTTTATCAACAAAAGAAGAAATAAAGTAGTTTTTCTCTATAATTCCAACATAATTTTATAAAATAAAAATTTGGAGAACAAGTTTTGAGAACAAATTAACCACCAAACAGAATTTCTGTTCAAAGCATAATACAATAATAGTTATTTTGTTGTAAAATAATTTTAAGGTTGTGTTTAAATCATGAAGATTTGGAAAACATGCTCCTAAACATTATTTATTAAGTCTACATACTTTTATGCTTTTGTTGATAAAACAATTGACAAAATCGGACATGAATTGAATTCTGGATAATATTTTGAACAAATGTAGCTTTATATACTAAAATCATATAGGGAAAACTGGAATCATGCAAATAATTTTGTCCACTATCTGTACATTGTACTATAAAATAACATACCACATTCCATTTATAATAGAAGCATATAACAAACCACTACCAACAGCCTGTATCAGGTTCAACACAGCAAGGAATAGGCAATACCAATAAAAGGATTTCTTAGCTGTAAAAAATAAAGAAGAAAAACTCTACAAATGTTGTATTCATAATATTGAATTCCATGCCTATCTTGTATTATATTGCTAAAAATATACACATACATGATCCGTGACCTTTCGCTACTGACTTTGGACTTTTATATTAGGTATTGGCTGTGACCGCGGTCCTTCCGATTTTCTTCTGAAGTGTTATAATCTTTTGATAAGTTTAATAAACTCTTTAAGCATATATTGCATTAAAATGCTGTCATGCTCATTTTCTAAAAATCTACATTAGAAATGATAATTAACGGCACTGGTGCCAAAAAGTTATCATTTTTTTTTGCTAAGTGAACCACCATTGTTTTTAGACACCATATTCCTTCGAGCACCCTAAAGTCTTTTGTATCTGATACAACTTTGGGTCCTATTTTTTCACAACAATGTAAACCGAAACATTTGAAAAGGTGCAATGTGTTTATTGAAAAAATAATTTTGAAACCTTGCATGGGTTTTAGAAATAAACCATGTATGGATAATTAATCATCCCTGAAAGGGTTCCAAAAAAGATCATAAACATTCAATATAGCAGAGTCCTCACATGCACCGGTCCTCCTGCCCAAGATCAGTAAAACTTTGCTCCGACCAGTAAATTTTTCAGTTTTTTATTTAGATATACTTATAAAAATAAATGCAAGAATTTGATTCGGACGAGTAAATTCAAATTTTCGAAGACTGTAATACCAGTAAAATGGCTACAGAACCTTGGACTCCCAAATTCCTGTAACTTTTTTTTTTATTTACATTTGTTTTCATAACTGTATGCAAGACAATTTTATGTAGGTACCAGTAATAAACTGCCAGTTTTCTGTAATTTATAGACACCTCCAAGTCATGGATATAATTATTAATAACAAATTATTATTGATTAAAAAAAAACATAATTTTTTATGATGATCAAAATTGCATAAAAATGTCAAAAAAAGAATTACAGAAGAACTTACGAGGAAGAGAAAACTTCTCTTTTAATGTAGTCCACGGTAAAATAAATATACAACTATATACCTGTAAAAATAAAATGGGAATAATATTCTCAATTATAATGAATAAATGCATTCATACCACAATTACAAACTCATAGTATTTTGTATGTTGTACTGAACTTGCTTAGTTTTAAGTATTGCTGTTTAAAACTTCACAGAGTGCAAACAAATTTAAAAAAAAACCTACAATGTATGCCTACTATATATATGTGTAAGTGCCATTAGCATTGATTTTCATATTGTCCTGCTCATTTTACAAACATGCAAATTGTATTGTAGTTCAAAGTCAAAAATGGTATTTAAATGATCTGTAGCTGTACAATAAGTCTTCTTGAATATGTAAAAAAAAATATTATCATAAAAAAATCTGCAGAAATATTTATTTTCTAATTCTCTGTAAAACACATATATCCTCTAGATATATCAACCAGCTAATTCATTACTAAAACGTGCCATTCTGAGATTACTTGAGATATTGCGAGACCAAGAAAGACAACTCTATCGAGTCCATTGACATCTGTTTGTACATGAAGGAAATCATACCGGTAAGTATCGGATATAAAATTGTGTGTTTATATGGATAAATTTGAATGTATTATTTGTTAAATTTGAATAAATATAAGTCGCAGTGAATTACAGTTTTTGTGATTTTAAAGGTGATTTATGAATAAGTACCTTTTTTGATGAGGCCATTTCCTAGTCAAGTTCAACAGGGTATGCCATATTTAGAGATTGTGGGGATATAGTTGAACTAGCAGTATCCACTTAATACAACAATTTCCAAAAACAAAAGACTCATCAAAATTATTTAAAATATATGTCCACAAAATGTACAATATTACTTACAACAAAAAAGAACAGAGAACTGCTGAGCCAGAAAATCATTCCACCGTGTCCAAATATATCATAATCTACTGATGTGGCATTAATACCTTGACCTGGTTTCTGGACATGAAATTTAGGGTCAGGCTGTAGAAATTCAAGTGTACCCTGAAATTGAAAAAAACAACAAAATAAAATAAAACATTGAAGAAATATATACCTTTACGAAGTTGTGATGTCATAAGGTTTAAAAATAGCCATAACTTTAAAGAGTGAGTGATTGTTGTTTAATGCCAATTCAGCAATTTTTCAGCTATATCATGGCGAAAACAAGTGAATTTTCATTGAGGTGATGAGGAGGTCCGCTTTGTACTAGACATGCTAAGTTGGATTTTTATAGTGCTACTAGCTCACTGAAACAAGTCTGTGGTTAGACATGTCGTTCCACTCCGACACATTATTCTGATTCAGAGCCAACCAGTCCTTGCTCTTTCTCCTTATTGCTGCGTGCTAAGCAGAGAAGCAACAAATACCAATTTTATAGTCTTTAGTTTGACTGAACCAGGGCTCGAACCCATGATCTACCGCACTCGAGGTGAGCACGCTAACAATTACACCACTGTTGCGGTTTACCATAATTTTAAAGATATATTGATATATTTTTATAAACAATGGTAGAGATTGTAAATAAATCAGTTTCCCATTCAAGTTATTTAGTACTTATGTAAACCCCTCTAAAAAAAACATCCCTTCGTAATGAAAAGGTGGCATTATTAGAGGAAGGACTCTCCATAGGGAACAATTTAGTAGTATTATACTATCTTGGTGCATTTGACATCTGTTCACATAAGAGCGGTGGCCTTTGGTGGGAGAGGCCTTATTAAATTGTGACTATGGTACAAACACAACATATATCAACAACCCAAACTTCATTCTCTGTATAAATATATGAGTAAATCTCTATAGGTGTACAGTGCTACAACTCATTGTGGCAAATACAATATGTCTGTGCCACAAACAATGTGCTACAACTCATTGTGGCAAATACAATACATGTTGTATGTCTGTGTCACAAACGATGTGCTACAACTCATTGTGGCAAATACAATATGTCTGTGCCACAAACGATGTGCTACAACTCATTGTGGCAAATACAATATGTCTGTGCCACAAACGATGTGCTACAATTCATTGTAGCAAATACAATATGTCTGTGCCACAAACGATGTGCTACAACTCATTGTGGCAAATACTATTTATGTCTGTGGCACAAAAGATACAAAATTGTAGGCATCATATGTGACCAAAATGCAAAAATACAATTTGACCTTCAAAATTTATCATCCATGTCTCATCTTAGTTAGAATTCAATGAAACTCAGATCCTATATGTTAACAAGTATCAGAGCACTAAATCATACAGACGATTAACCTATCTAGACATGGTTAGAACAAATCCCCAAGGATTGACTTACTTATCTAGACCTGGTCAATCTAAATAAAATTATATCTCCGAACTTCCTCCCTATTTTCTATAGGTTGTTTAATAGTCGCCACGTGGGAGATCTAAAACTATCCTTTAAGAGTGCTTTAGGGGGCCACGTGGGAGATCTAAAACGATCCTTTAGGAGTGCTTTAGGGGGCCATGTGGGAGATCAAAAACAATCCTTTAGGAGTGCTTTAGGGAGCCACGTGGGAGATCTAAAACGATCCTTTAGGAGTGCTTTAGGGGGCCACGTGGGAGATCTAAAACGATCCTTTAGGAGTGCTTTAGGGGGCCACGTGGGAGATCTAAAACAATCCTTTAGGAGTGTTTTAGGGGGCCACGTGGGAGATCTAAAACGATCCTTTAGGAGTGCTTTAGGGGGCCACGTGGGAGATCTAAAACGATCCTTTAGGAGTGCTTTAGGGGGCCAAGTGGGAGATCTAAAACGATCCTTTAGGAGTGCTTTAGGGGGTCACGTGGGAGATCTAAAACGATCCTTTAGGAGTGCTTTAGGGGGCCACATGGGAGATCTAAAACGATCCCTTAGGAGTGCTTTAGGGGGCCACGTGGGAGATCTAAACGATCCTTTAGGAGTGCTTTAGGGGGCCACGTGGGAGATCTAAAACGATCCTTTAGGAGTGCTTTAGGGGGCCACGTGGGAGATCTAAAACGATCCTTTAGGAGTGCTTTAGGGGGCCACGTGGGAGATCTAAAACGATCCTTTAGGAGTGCTTTAGGGGTTAACATTAAAAGTATTATAAATTTACCAATAAGCAACTCTTCTACAAAATCCAGCAGACAAGATAAGATATGTCTTTTGAAACACACCCTATAGACCCCAAATGTATGCATGTTGATCCTTGGTTTTTAGATCTCCATTGAGGCAACTAGTAAACAACAAAAAATAGGAAGCATTTGAGGAGATCTAATTTTAATTAGATTGTGACCTGGTCAGAGAATTATATTCATGTGAACATTATTTGCTTGGAATCAAATTTTTGGCTGAGCAAGAATAATGACAATGCTTGATTAACATTTTTGTACTTTTGAACAAATTTCATATAACCTAGACAGCTTAACTTGAATCACGAAGAATTCTGCAGAATAAAACAGTATTGTTTTGCATACCATATAGATAATTCATGAAAGCAGTTTTGGTATAATACATCATAAGTAGATCAAAACAGTTTTATTTATGACACACAAAGAACTGAGTAGGTAAAAAGAATAGAAGCTCAAGCTTAAACATTCTTTTATCTATATTTCTTGTCATTAGAAAATCATATAAGTATTAAATACACATTACATATAGATGTGTATGCTTACTGTGGAATTTTGAATTTTCTCTGTCTACAACAAGCTGGAAGACAATGATTTGTACTGAAGTGTTTCAACCAATCAAAAGTTAACATGCATTGTATACATATATCTCATACAAAGAATTAGCAAATATGCTATCATACTAGCCTGTGTACTGGAATAAATCAAAGCTATACAAGTTGTAGCCAGTAAAACTATCTGTATACTTTTTCTACTGTCTAAATGACCTACAATAAAATTTTGGATACAGTACATGTATCTTAAGAGATAGGTAGTGTAGTATATTTGTTCTATAAAAGATCGGGAATATTTTTTAGAAAAATTTGCAAATTTCTCTTTATATTTTCAATTCAATTATGGCTATTTCAGAAAAGTTTTTGGCAGTTGGAAAGATTTTTTCTTTGTTAACACGTGCACATACACAACTACTCAATTTCAATAAAATTTGTTAATTTAATCAAAGAAATTATAATTAGTAATACCATATAATTTGATTTTGATTTGATTTTTGGTGTTTAAAGCCACTTTCAGCAATATTTCAGCTATATCATGGTGACCAGTTTTAGTGGTGAAAGAAGCCGGAGGCAAGCAACTGGTAAACTTTATCACTTGCGGCTGCAAGTCGAGTGCACCCTTTTTTGTAATTTACAAAGCCGGGCGCAAACCCACACCGTATTGGTGATAGGCTTGTATGAGTTGTTAGGTAATCCAACTACCTAACTCATTGAGCCACCCGGGCCCTCAATTATTAATATATAGTAAGTCATTGTGTCTTCAATGGTGAAGGGGACAAGTTATTTTATTTGATTCATTGTGTATATCTTTCTTTATTTAACAATTACAAAAAATCTATGCCTGTGATCTTCTTCTGAAATAGGGTTAGAATTATGGTGTTTAATGCCACTTTAAACAATATTTCAGTGATATCGGGAAGGTCAGTTTCATTGGTGAAGGAAATTGGAGTACCCAGAGAAAACCACTGACCTGTCGCAAGTCACTGACAAACTTTATCTATCACATAATGTAGTATTGAGTACAATTTGCCATGAGTGCAATTCAAACTCACAACATACTGATTGCACAGGTAGTCATAAATCCAACAACCATAAGATCATGACCACAACAGCCCACTTTTTCTGATATCATATGTGCAATAATTTTGATAAATTTTGTATTTATTGGACATTACCAGCTATTGATCCAAAATTGTGCTTCTTAGCCGTAAATACTTATTGGACAGGACAAAGCTGTTAATCAGTAATTGTTTTTGTTTTCAAGCTCTGTATTTATTGGAACAAAAGTGCTACATTTTTGTATATATTAACTGGTACATTTTGTATTTGTTTTTTCCTAGCTGTATATTTATTAAAAAGAATTAGTTCACAGATGTATATTTATCAGAAAGCTATTTACAAGTGATTTATTTTTCCCCATGTGGTATCAATTTTCTTTAAAACCAAACAAGAAAAAATCAGTGCTACAAGGTCAAATAGATGTGTAAAATCAAGGAGAAAGAATTCTATCAAGTTCATGCTCACAATACTACATTTAGTCATGTATATTTAAAGCACAACCAAGCTTTAGTGCTAGTTTTACAAAGAAATATCAAAGAAGAGGTTATATTTTTTCCATTTTACATACCAGCAGCAAGTCCAAAAATTACAATAGACATTTCTGTTGCTAACAGGAAGAATCTCAGTATCAACCATATTGCCTGCAAATATTATTTTGTAAAATTGTATTAAAGTTTTTGTTTTCCTACATTACAGTTTTATCATCCATTGATTGGATATTCACTTTATGCCACTTTTTTCAGCTACATTGTGGGTACCGGTATAGGGGTTAGGGTTATTGTGCTTAACGCCACTTTCAACATTGCTTCAGTTACATCATAACAGCTCGATGGTGTAATGGTTGGTGTTCCTGTCTCAAGTGTGGTAGATCATGCGTTCAAGTCCCGATCGGATCAAACCAAAGACTATAAAATTGGCATGTGTTGCTTCTCCACTATGCATACAGCATTAGGGAGAAAGAGCAAAGACTGGTTGGCTCAGAATCAGGATAATGTGTCCGAGTGGGGCGACATGTCTAACCGCAGATTATTGTTTTTCAGTGCGCTAGCACTATAAAAATGCAAGTCGGCATGTTGGTCTAGTACAAAGCAGACATCATCATCATCATCTCATTAAAATGTAACTTGCTCTTGCCATAATATAGCTGAAAAATTGCTGAGTTGGCATTTAACAACAATCACGCACTAACTCTACATAACATAGAAAAGCTCTGGTATTTCATTAAGGGAAAGAGTGGGGTTTTTGTTCAAATTGTACTTCAGTATATGTAGATGAAAGGTCAGATAACTACTGATAATTAGAGAAGTAAATACTATCGATTGGAGAATGGACTCTTCAGACTATGCACGGGCATCATGTTTGGTATTCAAACTAGAAAATAATATTCTACTGGTACCTTGTCTACATCATCTCCAGCTGGTACTGCTGTACTCACTG
This sequence comes from Gigantidas platifrons, assembly GCA_002080005.1. NCBI lineage: Eukaryota > Metazoa > Mollusca > Bivalvia > Mytilida > Modiolidae > Gigantidas > Gigantidas platifrons. Next base: position 778,259 of record MJUT01056160.1, on the reverse strand, counting down.
TCATAGACACTACACAGCGTAAAACACTGATTAAAGCTACCATTAATACCTAGAAAAAGTAAAATACTGATTACAGCTACCATTAATACCTAGAAAAAGTAAAATACTGATTACAGCTACCATTAATACCTAGAAAAAGTAAAATACTGATTACAGCTATCATAAATACATAGATAAAGTAAAATACTGGTTACAGCTACCATAAATACCTAGAAAAAGTAAAACATACTGATTATAGATACCATAAATACCTAGATAAAATAAAATATTGATTACAGCTACCATAAATACCTAGAAAAAGTAAAATACTGATTACAAAACACATATACCTAGAAAAAGTACAATATTGATTACAGCTACCATAAATACCTAGAAAAAGTAAAATACTGGTTACAACTACCATAAATACCTAGAAAAAGTAAAATACTTATTACAGCTACCATTAATACCTAGAAAAAGTAAAATACTGATTACAGCTACCATAAATACCTAGAAAAAGTAAAACACTGATAACAGCTACCATAAATACCTAGACATAGTAAAACACTGATAACAGCTACCATAAATACCTAGAAAAAGTAAAATACTTATTACAGCTACCATAAATACCTAGAAAAAGTAAAATACTGATTACAGCTACCATAAATACCTAGAAAAAGTAAAACACTGATAACAGCTACCATAAATACCTAGAAATAGTAAAATACTGATTACAGCTACCATAAATACCTAGAAAAAGTAAAACATACTGATTATAGCTATCATAAATACATAGATAAAGTAAAATACTGGTTACAGCTACCATAAATACCTAGAAAAAGTAAAACATACTGATTATAGCTACCATAAATACCTAGATAAAATAAAATATTGATTACAGGTACCATAAATACCTAGAAAAAGTAAAATACTGATTACAACTACCACATATACCTAGATAAAAGGCCGTTGGCCACTGGTCCCCCGACGCCAAGGTTACATCGTAAGATTAAATTTTGAAACTACTGTAAACTAGAGGGTCAGGGGAGCCTGTATCATTCATAATTCTGAAAGGGGACCATCCATGGACCATTTTGAAGTAAAAAAAAGGGAAGTAACTCTGGTTAGATTTGTCGAAAAATCATCATTATCGAACTTGACCTAGATATTCATAAGATACAGTTACATACCAAACCTAGCTTCAATCTGACTTTTCATTCACAAGTTATCATCTGGAAACCAAAAAGCACACTGACAGACGGACGGACAGACGACACCCATTTCTATAGTCCCCTTCGACGAAGCGTCGGGGGACAAAAAAGTAAAACATACTGATCATAGCTACCATAAATACCTAGAAAAAGTAAAATACTATTACAACTACCATATATACCTAGAAAAAGTACAATATTGATTACAGCTACCATAAATACCTAGAAAAAGTAAAATACTGGTTACAACTACCATAATTACCTAGAAAAAGTAAAATACTGATTACAGCTACCATAAATACCTAGAAAAAGTAAAATACTGATTACAGCTACCATAAATACCTAGAAAAAGTAAAACACTGACAACAGCTACCATAAATACCTAGAAATAGTAAAACACTGATAACAGCTACCATAAATACCTAGAAAAGGTAAAATACTGATTACTGCTACCATAATTAAATACTTAGAAAAAGTAAAATACTGATTACAGCTACCATAAATACCTAGAAAAAGTAAAATACTGATTACAGCTACCATAAATACCTAGAAAAAGTAAAACACTGATAACAGCTACCATAAATACCTAGAAAAGGTAAAATACTGATTACTGCTACCAAAATTAAATACTTAGAAAAAGTAAATTACTGATTACAGCTACCATAAATACCTAGAAAAAGTAAAATACTGATTACAGCTACCATAAATACCTAGAAAAAGTAAAACACTGATGACAGCTACCATAAATACTTAGAAAATGTAAAATACTGATTACTGCTATCATAAATACCTAGAAAAAGTAAAATACTGATTACAGCTACCATAAATACCTAGAAAAAGTAAAATACTGATGACAGCTACCATAAATACCTAGAAAAAGTAAAACACTGATAACAGCTACCATAAATACCTAGAAAAGGTAAAATACTGATTACTGCTACCAAAATTAAATACTTAGAAAAAGTAAATTACTGATTACAGCTACCATAAATACCTAGAAAAAGTAAAATACTGATTACAGCTACCATAAATACCTAGAAAAAGTAAAACACTGATGACAGCTACCATAAATACCTAGAAAAGGTAAAATACTGATTACTGCTACCATAATTAAATACTTAGAAAAAGTAAAATACTGATTACAACTCCATAAATACATAGGAAAGTAAAAATACTGATTATAACTACCATACATGTAAATACTAGTACCTATAAAAAGTAATATACTGATTAAAGTTACAATAAAAAGTAAAACCTTGATTGTTGGTTTTGACTTATTGTTCTTCAACATCACTTTCAGCTATTCTTCAAAGCCTGCATTGTAGGTAACCCCCAGCTGATCATGACCTGATTACTATCCACTCATCACCCATTGGTCAACTGACAGAGAAATCCTCGTTTCATTGATAAAAGCCTACCAATAGTTACCAATCAATATCATCGTTTGATATTACTAATCTCCTTGTTGAAGGTAAAAAAAATATAGAGAAAAATGGGGGCTGCTATAATTTGCAAGGAATTCCTTTCTTAATTTAGACACATTTAAAAGTTGTCATTTGGTTTGCTATAAACACAGTGGTCGGGACTAATCAGAGTGTTTTAAAACAACAACATGACTACGAGGATTGACCCACTGGTAATGAGAGGAGAGTAATCGGAGCTTGATCAGCTGTGAGTTACTGATGATGCAAAGCCTGTTATCAGACCATTTGTAGACTGATAATAAATAATGTCCATACATGATGTATTACACTTTTACAGGTAAAATTTTGTTGTACACTCACCATAACATAAAATGCTGTAAACATTGGGCTTTCTGTGGTCCTCAACTTGTTGATGGCAGATTTCATCTTCCATACAAGGAAAAGCAAAAAGAATGTATTGGGCACCAAAATGATCAGATCCCATATTCTAATACTGCAAAAACAATATATATACATGTAAAAAAAAATGTACATACAGTATTAACAGTTGTATGATAAACATTACAAATATTTAACATACAGTATTAACAGTTGTATGATTAACATTACAAATATTTAACTGCAGAATTACTAATGGACATACATGTAGATTGCATGGAATAGTAAAATTATTTTTAAAATATCTCTCATTTATAATTTTTTTCTTCCAAGAAGGAGAAAAATTGACAATAAGAATATAATTTTGAAATCAGTAGAATTCTTTGTTGATTAGTCGCAATCACTGATATATGCATCTCATTCTCATTTCTAGACAATTTGTTTGTTATTGGAATGAATTTCAGATGTGATTACTACAATGAATAGTATACTAACTAGTACATCTTACTCCGGTCGAAACTATGATATTATGAAATCTGATATTAATAATGATTTATCAAAATTAAACGAATGGGCAAAACTGTGGTTAGTAGATTTTAATCCTAAAAAGACTAAAGCCCTAGTTATCTCAACTAGTGCTGTACCACATTTAGACCTACGATTTAATGGGGAACCTGTCGAAATTGTAAAAAACCATAAACATTTGGGATTAACTTTTGCATCAGATGGAAATTGGACAACTCATATTGATAACATTGTAAATGCCACTTTCAAACAGATTAATGTTCTCAGAAAACTAAAATTTACTCTTTCCAAGCAAACGCTATCAAATATATATCTTACCTTCATAAGGCCAACATTAGAATATGCTTGCGAGGTATGGGATGGGTGTTTTGAACGAGAAGTGGCAAAACTCGAAAAAGTGCAATTAGAATCAGCTAGAATAGTTACAGGACTAACAAAATTTGCAAGTAGAGACTCTCTTTACTATGAAACAGGATGGGAACCTTTGTCGTGTAGACGTAAATCTCGCAAACTGACAACATTTTACAAAATGCATAATAAATTATGTCCTCAATACTTGTGTAATTGTCTACCTCCTACAGTATCTAGTATCAGTGACCATAATCTCCGAAACAATGAAAACTAAACAACACCAAGAAGTAGACTCAGAATGTCTTTGACATCCTTTATACCATCTACTGTTTCATTATGGAACAATTTAGATCTAAATGTTAGAAATAGCCCAAATATATCATGTTTTAAATCTAGAATTAAAGAAAAAACTGTTAAAACGCCGGAGTATTATGGTGAAGGGTCCAGAAAACTAAGCATACTCCATACTAGATTACGACATCAGTGTAGCTCATTGAATTCTGATTTATATCGCATAAACATTACAAATGACCCCAAATGTCAATGTGGTGCACCGTATGAAGATTCAATTCATTATCTAATGGAATGTCCATTATACCAAAACGAGAGATATTGTCTTTTTAGAAACTTAAAAGAAACCAACAAAAATATAGAAACATTACTCTTTGGAAACAATGAAATTAATAGAAACGAAAATTCTATTATCTTTAATAAAGTTCGAGCATATATTAGACAAACAAAAAGATTCTAATCAGTGGTCGGTCATCTGGGCTACATCAACACCAATTTATTTCCCATGTTTCACTATATTGTGTTTTATATTATCTATATTTATGTATGTGCTAGATTTGTTGACATTATTATGTGTATTACTTGTAGGGAGAGGACAGTACATAAGTTGTGATAACTTTTTGTCCAATCCCATTGCTGTTTTATTTGCAATAAAATAATATTAAACTAAACTAGTACATTTGTACATAAAGTTTAGGTTGACAGCAATCAGAATCACTTATCAAAATATGTTCATCAATATCAAAAGAAGAAATATATTAAGCAGACAACTGTGTGTGTGTTGATTTGTTCTTATTGAATTTAAAATGTAAACCATAACATCATATAACAGGTGAAGTGAATAAAAAAATTTATTCAGGAATCATATGAAGAGAGTAAGACAGCCTTATAGTAAAAAGGTCGATGATGGATCTCACTGAGAGCTCACTGTCAGCCAGTGAGATCTCCCTGAGAGGCACTTTCAAAAGTTAACATCTATGCTTATACATGTAGTACCAAAAGGTACAAAATGTACCTGTACATAAAGCTTATATGAGCTTGCAAATTAAATACATATATACAAACATGTACATGTATACTAAAAAATAGTCTTTGCATTTTTAAAGTTAGAGTACAAAAATGAACATTAAAAAATATATAAAAATTAACTCCAACCTGTATTTTAAACAATTTGACAAATATTTCAAATACTATGGCATATTTTGTATTATTACTCTTCATGTAAGAAACTTTCATTATAATTGACATGATATTATCAAAACATAATTTTACAAAGAATAAATAGCATTGTTGTACTATGCACTCGCATAGTACTATTGTTGGAGTCATTACTATGCTGATGGATGGAGCTTAGAACAATGTTACGTCATTTATAGGCGGGGTCTAAACGGGATCACCTGAGCGTTTTTAATAACTTTAATTTAATTCTTTATTTATTTCAAGAGGATTACATACAGCCAGAGGCTACTAGTAGCTCTCTTCATAATAACTTGTACAATTAACAATGTATTATACGTTTTTCTTTAACGTTGATGCTGGTCGTCTGTCAAAACAAAGGCCAGTTCCAGGTTTGGGAATTAAATATTTGACAGTTCATTGCTATTGTTGAAATTAAATATTTCTTGAATTTAAATGAATATTATTTGCCAATCTTTATACCATCAATACATTTTAGACAAATTTCATTTTTTAAAATCACCAAAGACATTCAGAGTAATAATAACAATAATATTGGCATAATGCACTCCCCTTCGGATATTATTGTATAAATAGACTGTACAATTAATGATATACAATGTACATGTACATAAACTTAACAATCATTATATTTTTTTTTTAATTTGTGGCATCATCAATCAACTATTCACAGTACCTGGAACCTCTTATGTCATCGTATAATATAGTCTGACAAATGGGTTCTTTAATCTCAACATCAGGTATATTTGGATCAAATGGAGTTGTTGTTGAGCCATTATCCTGTAACACCTTTAGAACTGTGTCACTGAAGATGATAGACTTTAGTAGACTGTGTTCAGGGATAGACTGGGAAAAGTGTGATATATCTGATTGTAACATCAAGACATCAATATATTAAATCTGTAAATTAAAATATTCATCTTTTAATTCAAATATACAATTATGTAAAATGTACAAGTACATGTATGTGGCAGTCAATATTTCACTGTATATATTTCAAGTAATCTGTCAATAAACTAGAAGCTAAATGTCTGAAGGACCCCATTTTGAACTTTAGGTCTCATATACAATACATATAGGGTTATGATGCTTAATACCATTTTCAACAATATTTCAGTATTAAATATCATGGCAATCGGTTTATTAGTGGAGGAGATCGGAGTACCCTGAGAAAATCACTGACCTGCTACAATAAATATATGTAGCACACCTTTGTCTGAACCTCATGATGTATCTAATCTGCATTAAGTGTGGTTGCAATGCCTTTATTTTTATTTGATATAGGCCATAAGGAGTTACAAAAAATAATGCAAATGTTTTCATAAACAACAATATGGATATATGAAACTGCACATATAAAAATAAATTTTAATTTTGAATGCCCCAGTGATTCTGGATTTGGCAAATTTGATTCTTTTTTTTTTTAGTTGCATTATATTATTTATGAAAAGATCTTTAACAGTGATGGTTAACAATTCAAACAATATTATAGAAAACAAACAACTTCCTCTTGCCTCAATACAATGTACAAAAAAAAGATTATGATACATGTAGTGTACATTTGTACATTCAAACCTGTATATAAAGCCATTAAAGGTCACTAAATGGAACCTGAAAATATGTCCTTATGAGCAGTTTCCCTTTATATACAGGTTAAAATTATATGCACTATTCATTAATAGTAAAAATGAGATCGCCCTTCATAGACAGTGAATTGTTATATAGAGGTGTCCTTTAAACCTGCCTTAAAGGACACCTCTATATAACAATTCATGTAAAGGAATGTATCTTCTAACTTGGGGCAAGCACAACAAATTTTGTTAATTTGGTTAATAAGATCCCAGCTCTCAACCTCTTTATAATCTGATGTCCAACAGAAATACAGGTACGCATATAAAGTAAAACAAACAATTAAAAAATGCCTACACAGATTTGGTTCCACTGAAAAGACCACAAACCACCAGAAAAATAAATGACAACATAATAAACATTGAAAGTACAATACTGTTAAAAATCTACATTTTTTTTTGTACACTAGAAAAGATTTAGGAGGAGAGAGGGATATGGTGTTTAATGTCACTCTCAACAATATTTCAGTTGAGGAAATCAGAGTACCTGGAGAAAACCACTGACCTGCAGCACATCACTTACAAACTTTATCACATAATGTTTTATCGAATACATCGTATAATGAGCGGGATACGAACTCACAACATTAACGGTGCATAGAATAAGGACATAAATTTAAGATAGTTGTACGATCATGATGATGTTTCCAGTCCAGGGCAAATATTGAATACAAAATGTACATTTTCATTCTTGTTGTTGAATGTGAATGTACACTGATCACCTTCAAAACTGGATTCCCCTTTTTTTTAAATTCCAGTTTCTATTACATGTATGATGTACTATACTGGTCGAGGACCAATTATCGCCATACATGTATGCATGCCACATGCAAATGCCTGGAAATTTTTGGTCATTTTTTTTAAAAAGACATTTGTGACAAGTTGAGAGCTGGACAACAAATTTATTTATTTTTATCTTTCCATATACCACAGATATAAAATAAAACCTGATCAGAATATTTTTTCCATGTGTATAATAAAATTACCATTACAACGGAAAAATTATTCCATAAAATAGATTTCATACGGAAAAATTAATACATAATAAAATTTCCTTGGAATAAATATTATAGCAGAAGAAATATTTCATTAATGACAAAAATATTCTAGAAATAATATTATTACCATTGGAAATATTATTATAACATGTGGAAATAATATTATAACAAACGAAAATGATATAATTACTTTGTGGAAATAATATTATAAATTGTGGATATAATATTATAACTTGTGCATATACATGTAATATAATTACCGATGCAAATAGTATTATTATTTGCCAATATACTAGTAACTGAATTATATGTACATTTGCTACATTTTAACATGCATGCAATTGCATTTGTTTCATTAATCATTTACATTTATGTATATATTGAAATGAAGAAATGAATAAAGATGCATGTTAAAATCTTCATACTTCCTACACGACATTTGTAGAATTCAAATATATATTAAAACAAAATTCATAAACGTCCTTCAATGAACTAATATCGAAAAATTTTAAAAGGTTACCATATATGTATGTGTAATGTATGTATGAGAATGAGTACCGAAAAATATATTATGCGACTACTCATAATATCTCATCCAGGCCATGTTTATTATCAAAATTAACAACACGTTTTCATTAGGATGTAAAATTTGTGAATGCATCTAATGTTTAATGAATTCTTACCTTCAAAAAAGCCTCCAGGCAATTAAATGTATTAAAAAGAATTGGTACCCATTTAACAAAACTAGGAAAACTTACAATCTACTACTCCTTTATTATGTCCAACTTTAACTATTGCCCACTTGTTTGGCACTTTTGTAGAGAAACGAATACCAAAAAAATAGAAAAAATACAGGAAAGGGCTCTGAGATTTATATACAATGAATACACATCTAGTTATGAAGACCTGTTATGCAAATCTAAACTGCCATCCCTAAAAGTAAGGAGATTTAGAACATTTGCTTTAGAAGTTTTCAAAATTGTTAATAAAAATTGTCCTGTTTATTTATTTGACCTCATAGATATAAAAAATACTTTGTATTCTTTTAGATATCAAAATAAAGCAGCTTTACCACAGGTAAGAACTACAAGTTTTGGTTTGCAATCTTTTCGTTATGCAGGTACAAAGCTCTGGAATGAGCTGCCTGACCACTTTAGAAAAGACATGTCACTAGACCAGTTTAAAAATTTGATTAATACATGGTCAGGCAGCTCATGTCATTGCTTTGCATGCAAGGCTTCAGTTTTATTTCCTTCCCTTAGTATGCTATATATATTTTTAGTTTAATTCATCAATTGTGCTTATTTTTAATTTAGTTCAACTACTGTGCTTTTATGTCTTATATTATTTATATGCTCTGCTTTTTATGCAGTGTTTCAGCAAGCGCTCGTCATTTTCGTAATTTACGAATGCATTTTAATATTGACGATTATTTTTCAAAGCAATTCGCCACTTAAATGTTTGTAAAAATCCATTTTTCTTCGTCATTTGCTGATTAAAACTAATTAGTCACTACAATGACAATTTTATGACATGTCACAAGCCAATCAACGGATTATAGACTTTTTGTTTCGATTGCGTAATCTTCGATCTCACCTGGCTTGATTTACCTGGTTAAAGATAATGATCCCGACAAAGAATTCAATCAACGATAATGATTTTTTTTTATAGTTATGACATGTACTCAAAATGCCACAGTATGTATTGAAAGTGGACATATTTTTGTAATCGTCATTCAT
>MJUT01056160.1:711546-764109 GCA_002080005.1 Gigantidas platifrons | reverse complement strand
TTAAGTTTAAATTGCAAAAAATGTGCAGCATGTCAAGATCTACCTACCCTGCAATTTTGAAGTAAATCTGATTACCCATCTTGGAGTTATTTCCCTTTATTCATCAAATTTTCAAAATTTTAATACTTTTCGTCCTTTTTTTCAAAAACTATAAGAGATAGATGTTAAGTTTAAGCTTCAAACATGTTCAGCATGTCAAGATCTACATACCCTGCAATTTTGAAATAAATTCCATTACCCATTTTGGAGTTATTGCCCTTTTTTTCATCAAATTTTCACAATATTAATACTTTTCGTTTTTTATTTCAAAAACTATAAGGGATAGATGTTAAGTTTAAACTGCAAAAATGTTCAGCATGTCAAGATCTACAAAAAAATTTCACAGTTGAAAATGTCCGACAACTGTGTGAAGAGTTATTCCTCTTGAAATGCATTTTTTATTGACTTTCACTGCTTTTGGTTACTTTAATAATCAAAGGGAAGCAACTCTATTACAAAATGTGAAGTAGCAAAAGCTAAATTTTGAGAAGCATTGACATTTATGTTTTTTTTTTTACAGCAATATTGATAACTTACATTAAAGGGGGGAACCCCTGCCCAAATTTTTTTGAAGAGGGGGGTCTGCAATGACGAGGGCTACATTTGTTATTTTTTGACCGGTGTTTCCAAGTTTTATTGATTGATGTTGTTATTATACCCAGGTGAGCTATACAGGCTCCTGGGAGCCTCTAGTTTAGTGTTAGCTAACGCTTGGGATAAAATTTGTACGAAAATAATGTTACCCATGTTAAAACTGTATACAAACTCTGGCTTCCATGAATTATTTCTTAATTATACTAAGTACTACTAGTAATAGATACATTTTGTGTACCATAGTCAACAATACATTTTTTTTTATTTGTATACATCATCAGAATTTTATTGTATTAATAATACATGATTTGTTACCAGTATGATCATGATCAACAAACTACAGCTGGTAAATGATCAGATATTGTGACACAAGATGTACATGATCAGTACTTGTTCAAGTTTACATTATTTTTTGTGGTAGATTTTTTTTTCATCATACCTTTTATTTTGTAGATCACACAGTTGGATTAGAGCAGAATGGCTTTCTGGAAAGATTGCAATCAAGGTGAGTTAGGAATTTAATGTAAGTTGCACGTGCAAATTGCCCTGAAAAAAATTAGAATACAACTACATGTACATACATATAGCACATTGCAAAAAAAGCACTTAATTTTTAGTTCCAGGAATTATTGATCATAGTACATGCTCTACAAATTTTATTGGCGTGGGTACACATTACATGTATATAGTGAAAATTGGGTTATCGTATGGTGGAATGCCAGAAGGGCAGGGAAAAAAGTAGCTACTTTGTGTAATTAACTCCTATTATAGTTCAAAAGTGGGTGCTGTTTGAAAATTATAAGAGTTGTGACAACAACAGTTAATGGACAAAATGATGTTATTGATACAGAAGCATTACCTTAATATACTATCTCAATGAAATCAAAGAAAGCTGAGTGCTTATAGGAGTTGAGGCCGTTATAAAAAATCTCTATAGCACCCAAAAAATATTTCTGTTTAACACAGATGATGAGTCAGTCAAAGCATATTTCCATGAAAGGGCCCGGGTGGCTCAATGAGTTAGGTAGTTGGATTACCTAACAACTCATACAAGCCTATCACCAATATGGTGTGGGATCGTGCCTGGCTTTGTAAATTGCAAAAAAGGGTGCACTCGACTCACAACCGCAAGTGATAAAGTTTACCAGTTGCTTGCCCATGGTCAATGGTTCTCTCTGGGTACTCCGGCTTCTTCCACCACTGAAACTGGTCGCCATGATATAGCTGAAATATTGCTGAAAGTGTCATTAAACACCAAAAATCAATCAATCAATCATATTTCCATGGAAAAACAAATGTACATTAATTTTGACCATATGATATACTAACAATATAACCAGTGTTTATCATGTTCCTTTCACTAATTATTTTATGGATTTTTTTTACTGTAAATTTGTTTATTTCTTTATAATATTCTCTTCAATCTATATGATTTTATTTATGTTTTAATTTTGATATTTTATATTTCAGTGGTGATGTATTATTGTATTGTTCAGACATAACAAAGCTACTACTACTAGAACAATCAAAATTCAGTCATTTAGAACAGTATGTGGTAAGTGACTAGATATTTATATTTAGAATCTATTACATCACAGGGAGTACAAGATAGGCAAATCTCAGACACCAGAGGATAAAATTTCAATCGTTTTCTGTCGAGGTTTTCCGAAAATATTGCATGAAAATATTAAGATATACCCTTCTTAATCCTGCTTTTAAAGGTGAAATTTTCATTAAAATCAGGAGTGACTTCAGGAGAATGTTTTGAAAATAAATGGTTTTATATGAAATAGATCAGGAAATATCTTATAATGTGGAAATATTTTTGAATTAATATTTTGAAGAACTAAACAAATTCAATACTCTCCTATAGATATTGAGCAAATGAGTAATTGTAGCTTATTTACACTTTCAGGACTTTCAAAATATTTCAGATTAAGTAATATTTTTTTTCAAAAAGCCAGAAAAGTGAGCGGACATGTATATGTTTGTTGTAAGGGGTATCAATTTTCCATTTTCTATGTAATTTGTCTATTGGATTTTGGAACTGTTCCAACAGTGGTATTTTTAGTTTTCCATTTTATTAAATTAATAAATACTTATATGACATTTATTTTTATTTTTTTCAGAGAGTTTTACCTGTGGCTGAACCAACCAATGTTTCAATTCCTCAACTAGGGTCTTGTAAGGTAATTAAACTTTGAGATGATAATAATAATAATAAACATTTTATAAAAGCACTGTTTAGCACAGTTATTTATTAATAATTTATAGAGTCAAGATTGCAAAATAGAAGAATGTTATGGCATACAGTTCATGTTTATTATCCCCCCGCGATAGCGGTGAGGGATATAGTAATAATGGCTGTCCGTCCTTTACACTTTCTTGTTTACGCAATAGCTTGAGTAAACAGGGATAGATTTGAATAATTTTTATCCCCTCGCCAACGAAGTTGCGATGGGATATAGTAACACTACCTTCCGTCCTTCCGTAACATCCTTGTGAAAACTCTAGAATCAACATCCTTCGATGGATTTTGACCAAACTTGGTACATTCTTAGTCCTTAAGAGAATCTGGAACCCTATTGATTTTCAAGGTCAAGGTCACCGGTTCAAATTTTTACCGCGTAATATCCTTGTGAACACTCTAGAATCAACATCCTTCAATGGATTTTGACCAAACTTGGTACATATTTAGTTCTTAAGAGAATATCGAACCCTATTGATTTTCAAGGTCAAAAGTCAAGGTCACCGGGTCAAATTTTTATTGCGTAATATCCTTGTGAACACTCTAGAATCAATATCCTTCAATGGATTTTAACCAAACTTGGTACATACTTAGTTCTTAGGAGAATCTGAAACCTTATTGATTTTCAAGGTCAAAGGTCAAGGTCACCAGAGCTAATTTTTACCGCGTAACATCCGTGTGAACACTCCAGAATTACCATCCTTCAATGAATTTTGACCAAACTTGGTACATACCTAGTCCTTAAGAGAATCTGGAACCCTATTGATTTTCAAGATCAAAGGTCAAGGTCAACAGGTCAAATTTTTTACCATGTAACATCCTTGTGAACACTCTAGAATCAACATCCTTCAATGGATTTTAACCAAACTTGGTACACACTTAGTCCTTAGGAGAATCTGGAACCCTATTGATTTTCTAGGTCAAAGGTCAAGGTCACTGGGTCAAATTTTTTACCATGTAACATCCTTGTGAACACTCTAGAATCAACATCCTTCAATGGATATTAACCAAACTTACTTAGTGCTTAGGAGAATCTGGAACCCTATTGATTTTCAAGGTCAACATCACCGGGTCAAATTTTTTGGCGAGGGGATACGCCACGCTTTGCGTTGCCCTTGTTTGCATGTGGCTTGTAATTATCATTATCTTGGATGAGTTCTAACATGGAAATATTTGAAGCAAGGGTTTTGGGGGAAAATCTTAGTTTTTGGTTGAAAAATCACCAATTTGGAGAGTTGTGTCTTGTTTACGCGATAACTTTAGTAAGCATGGATAGATTGAATAATCTTTTGCATGTGGCTTGTAAATATCATTATCTTGGATGGGTTCTTACATGGAAATATTTGAAGCAAGGATTTTGGGGGGAAATCTTAATTTTTGGTTGAAAAATCACCAATTATGAGAATTGTGTCTTGTTTACGCAATAACTTTAGTAAACATGGATAGATTTGAATAATGTTTTGCATGTGGCTTGTAAGTATGTTATACATTAAGACTGCAAGGCTGCTTTCTATAAATATATAAAACTAAATATTATGCAAGTGCGGGGATATGTCTCACATTTATGCGCTAGGTAGTTCTTTTATTTTTTAATACACTGGATTACAGAATGCCAAATAAAAACAGATAGCCAGCCCTCTGTTTTGCTAGTCAAATTTGAAGTTTTATACAATATACATCAAAATAATGCACTATGCATGTTAATAAGTTATATATATGTTGTTATTTCAGATTGATACAGTACAAGTTACACTAATTCATGCAGCTCACTGTCCAGGATCTGTTATGTAAGTTTGTACCAAAGTCAAGGAATAATTAACATTAAAAAAATACTCATAAATACTAGAAAATGCATGAAAAATTAATTGATTGATTTGATTTGATTTATTGCGTTTAATGCCACTTTCAGCAATATTTCAGCTATATCATGGCGTCCAGTTTTAGTGGTGGAGGAAGCCGGAGAGAACCACCGACCATAGGCAAGCAACTGGTAAACTTTATCACTTGCGGCTGCAAGTCGAGTGCATCCCTTTTTTGTAATTTACAAAACCGGGCGGGTTCACGCCGTATTGGTGATAGGCTTGTATGAGTTGTTAGGTAATCCAACTTCCTAACTCATTGAAATGTTCATGGTAACTTTTGTGTTAATATATTCTTTATCTCAGAATCCACATGACATGTCTCAATGTAACTTTAGAGTTCCTATCTTTATCATAAAATATTAAGATTTTAAAAAATTTTAAATTCTTTTCTCTAATAACGTTTTCTACATGTGTCAGTGACTTGCAACATGTTGGTGATTTTCCCTGGGTCCTCTGGTTTCCTACACCAGTAAAACTGACCACCACAATATAATTGAAATATTGTTGCATAGGGTGTTAAACACGATAACCCCAACCCATTGTCTATGTATTTTACTACAAACAGAAAACCACAGTTGACTTCCTTCCTACTGCTTAATCTATATGCCATATTCGGCTGTGTATAATGCATATATGATTACTGATTGTGTTAGAATACTGAAAATAGACATTAAAATTGTAGGCATGGCATGATGACCACAAAGTGTATTTTTACAAGAATAGAAGTGTATTCTTATCTGACACATTATTTTGTTTAATGATCATATCTTACAGGTTTTTGTTTGAAGGATCAGAAGGTACCTGCCTGTATACTGGTGATTTTAGATGGGAAAATGACAAGATATCAAATATCTCAGCCTTACATGAAGATGACAAAAGGTTGGTTCATACAAAAATTGTATTTCATAAAGACTGAGCCCTTTAAAGTTTAGCTGCCAGTATTACATGTAAATGTTCTCTGGAAAATTAGAATTCCCTTCCCCAATAGAAGGTTTTCGGAATGAAGCCTTAGATGAATAAACTATGTGCATAAAAAATACTTATATGGAAACAGATTAATATAACCAACTAATTATTGTTGTTTCCAAATCCTATTGATTTTATATTGTGTAGCATTTAATATTTGATTGAATAAAATATTGTTTAAACCCTGTGTATACTCATAAACTGAAAAAAATGTGAATAATGCAAAAATGTACATGAAACACTGGAATATTATAATCACTTATTTTTGCTGAGAAAATCAATGATTATTCTATAGTTAGGTGAGTTAAGGAATAACAGTACTGTATTTGAAGAGTTGGAGGTGTCAATTGTGGATTTGACGGTCGCAAATGCCGTTTTACCGGCGACACTTAGCGGAGCCGTTAAAACAGATATTTGCGACCGTCAAATCCACAATTGACACCTCCAACTCTTCAAATACAGTACTGGTATTCCTATTCTAATGAAATTCTCCCAAAGTGTACACACTAGTTTGAAAACATACAAATAAATGACGAAATATATGCACTTTTCAAATTCCTTTCGCTTAAAAAATAGTCCGTCAAATTCACAATTTTGACACCGACAACTCTTCAAATGCTCCCAATGTATCATCTAATTCAGTAGGACCGAGGTGCATGCAAACAAAAAAATCATAATATTGTTGTTGATATAAAAAAAAAATTCGGAAAAAATACTTAGACAACAATCTATCAACTTTGACTTTTGTAATTTATCGTCATCCGGTGACATAATTTACAAGGAACGCTCACATTTTGACACAAACTGGTTACTGATTTATTTTACGATTTTTTTAGCCTTTCTCATGTAGCTAAATGCAAAATGCCATCAAATTGGAAAATATCAGTAACTTAATTACATCACCAAATAGTTTCAGGTCAGTGGATTTCGTTATTACATGCATTTCTATTTATTACTGACTTCCATTCAAAATATGTTCGATTTTTTCTACTAGAATCAAAATAATTCATGGAAGTCATAGTTTGTATAACATACTATAGGTAACATTATTTTCGTTTAATTTAGTCATTACTTTTCTGTAATTCATCGTAGAATATGTGTCCATACTAACATTGCAAGCAACGGGAGAAAACATCAATGCACAACCACCGTGAACTGGGGACGAACATCGTACGGAAGAAAATGAATGATGCATTTTTTTTTTGCACTGCACAGTTCATTTTTTTTGTAAAATGAAAATACAATGTAGAAACAGACTGTTTTTTCAATTCATTTATCTAGGCATTGATCATGACCATTTGTAGGACATGTTGTATCCAAATATTGAGATACTTTTTATATTTTGATTTTCAATACTGAAATTGGGAGAAAAACTTTGAAGTGTACTTTTATGTTTGGAATAAACAAATCTATGCAGAAAAACAGAAAGAAAGGGACTGGGGATAAGCTGTGTACAATGGAATGTATTTAGTTTATTGAACCTACGTTCAATCTGAACAGGAAGGATGTCGTCTGCTGCTGCTTCGGCATCTGGGTCAGCCATATTGTTTACAAACAAGTGCATTTGGCATAGGAATATAGAATGATTTCTTCAGGCCTGTCAACTGCAGATTTGACGGCCCTCGAGAGCCAATGAAAATACGCGTTACATTACAGTTGCATTAGAATAGTAATTATACACAAGAATGAGACAGGTGATTAAGGTTCTCCTCCCTCAGACATAGGTACCCGTAGCCTATTGTTGCTCTCCTGTTTAGGCCTTTGGTTTTATTGTTTCCAAATACTTTTAAATTATTTTGCTTTCCAATCTTTCAGCTTTGTACCTGATGAAGATTATTCCAGAAACATGTTGTTCACACTAAATTTTAAATCTACGTTTTTTACTGCATACACTTCTATTACAATTAATGATTGAAAAGAGTATTGCACATGTGCATTTTATACATCAATGCACAATATGCACAACCAATTATTTATGGTATTAATATATTTGATTATTTCAGTGTAAAGCATATAGACAGTTTATACATAGACACCACGTTCTGTCACGAGAGTAGTATATACATACCTAGTCGTGATGATAGCGCTAATGCTGTTTATCATCTAGTTATGGAATGGATTGCAAAGGGCCCAAATAATGTCATACATTTTACTCCACGGTCACAATACGGTCATGAACATTTGTTGAAGGATGTGTACATGAAAACTGGACACAAGGTAAGTCCAAATAATTTATCAATCATTCTTTGTGAAAATTACCCATAAAAGTTTAGTCTTTGGTCAAAATATATATGTTTGTATAAAGAACACTATGTAATATTGTATTACATGTAGGGTTACAGTGTTTAATGCAACCTTCAACAAGATTTCCGTTATATCGTGGTGGTCAGTTTTATTGGTGGAGAAAACCACAGACCTACCGCAAGTCACTGACAAACTTTATCACATAATGTTGTACCGAGTACACCTCGCCATGGTCGGGATTCGAAATCACAACTTTAGTGGTGATAGATTCTGATTCCATATGATAACAACCACGAATACCCCTGAAGTATTGATATTTAGACAAAATCATATTGACTTCATTACATTTTGAATTGCCTTACACTATACTACTGTCTAAATAATTATATTGAGAGCTTGAATGGCAAATTTCCATTTCTTGAAAATTAAAATCAAGACAATATAGACTACTGAAGTTTAATGAGTACAAATTAAAATAAACTCCAGGAAATAAAGGAAACTACAGGTAAAGACACATTTAAAATTTACCATGGTAACAGATTTATTCTGAACAAAAAAAGAAGTTTGCCAATAGGGTGTTTGGTTTGAACAAGTTTGAACGTGTTCAATGTATTTTGATATGGTTATTTTGTAGAAGTTATGAAACAGTTTTCTGTTTTATTTGGTATTGTTATTTTGCTGTTTTTAGATACATGTTGCAGAGGATAAATATAAGATTTATCAGAAAATTCCGGGTCTTGAAGATGTTTTCACTAGTGAGTCATCAACTACTCCCATACATGCTTGTAAGGTATGACTATCCTAAGTAATTATGAAAAGTTACATATTTGAACGATTCTGAATAGCTGAAATGTATAATTCATTAAGTCTCTAATTAAATTCTCATTCTTTATTGTTAAAAATATTCTGAGTGCCAATGAAAACGCATTACTAACTTTTTCTATATGAATATTTATATTCTATTTTAATATGACGTCCTCGCACCGTCTGTTCCCATGCAGTTATTTATAGCGGTCAGGGTTATCTCATGTTTAATGCCACTTTCAACAATATTTCAGTTACATCGTGGCTGTCAGTTTTATTGATGGAGGAAACAGGAGAAAACCACCGACCTGTCGCAAGTCACTGCCAAAACATAATGTTGTATCGAGTACACCTTGTCATGAGTGGGATTCGAACTCGCAGCTTTAGTGGGGATAGGCTTTGATTGCACAGGAAGTTGTAAATTCAACCACAACAGTTATTTATAAATATCACAATACTGTTAATAAACAGAAAATATAATTTATCTAATAAAATAAAAAATCTTGATTTTAACATTAAAATAAAATGCCAAATAGTTCATGTTTAATTACTCCCAATTATGTATTACACAAACAAACATGATAAATATTGCACACAGAATAAAATGTTGTATGAGCATGTAAAAAAGTAAGTTATCCGTTATAGCCTATGGCTCATCAAAGCATGTAATATTATACTTGCAATTAAATATGACAATTTGTAAACAATTTACCAGTAAATCAATTTTCTTTAAAAATACTGTTATAATATTTCAGGCATGTTGATAAAGTTATTGTCTCATATATAAATGGTATTCTTACAATACATTTAAAAGTTTATCTATCCATATCTTTTATTTAAAACTGTATTAAAAAGTATTCTATAAACGTTCATTATCAGCGATTTTATACATACATGTACTGAATCATAATTGTCTTGAGTAACTATCTCTAATAAATCACCAAATAGAGAGAGAAATGAGAAATATGATTTTCGCGTAGTTTTCGCAATTGAATCTCGATCTGTAGTCGTTTTATTTCTTTTTTACAGGGGAAATGGTCATCATGTAGTTTACCATGTGGTGAACATTCAGAAAAACTTAACGTAATGGTTATTTTGCCGTCCACAATGTACTTCACCATGAAGTTAAATCTTGATCTTAGTCATATCGTAGAGAAAAAGGGCTTCATTCACAGAGTCTGCTACTCGTTCCATTCCTCGTACATAGAAGTTAAAGATTTAGTAACATACCTGCAACCAAAATTTGTGAGACCAAATGTGAAACCTTTTCATGATGAGACGATATTGAAGGTACTGGTAATTTTAGAACCTTATATAACTTATGAAGAAGAAAAAAAAGATTTCTTGGTGTCTCCAGTCACAATAACTTGACAAATTAATGTTTGTTGTTAAACTAGATATCAGGCAAAGTCGTTATTTTGCAATTTTGAATGTTGTCATGGAAACAGGTTATACAGCGGTGCCCCTCTTATAAGGCCACTCCACCAAAGGCTGCATCCCTTATCAGGAACGATTTCAGATGCACTTTAAATTAGATGAATTGTTCTCCTATCAAGAGAGGCCACCCCATGGATAAGGCCACTTGTTCATTGTAGAAGTGGAAGCTTTATAAGAGAGGGATTACTGTAGTAAGGAAAAAAAGATTCTAAATTGTTAACTTTTTTTTTTCACTTTTCCTGTTTTGACATTATTCACTGGGGTAAAGCTGATGACCATAACTGTAAATTACGGTCATCCCAAGATGGCGGACATGAAATTAGGTAAGAATCTTTTTTGTCAATTAAATTGTTTCTATGATGTATTTTAAATGACACATGCATTTAGTATGATAGTAATCTATGAACTTTTCACAAGGAAATAACAAATTATGACTGAAAAATGTATATGAAAGAGAAAATCTGATCTTAAAAAATCGCTGAGATGACCGTAACTGAAAACTGCAATTACGGCCATCTTAGCGATTTTTTAAAATCAGATTTTCTCTTTCATATACATTTTTCAGTCGTAATTTGTTATTTCCTTGTGAAAAGTTCATAGATTACTATCATACTAATGCATGTGTCATTTAAAATACATTACAGAAACAATTTAATTGGCGAAAAAGATTCTTACCTGATTCCACGTCCGCCATCTTGGGATGACCGTAATTGCAGTTATGGTCATCAGCTTTACCCCAGTGATTAATGTACAAAAAACTTACTGTAAACATTTTAGCAATTTGCATAACCCATCCTTTTTGCCATTTTGCTGTTCTGTATACAATTTTAGTATTGATTTTCACAGCTAGGATAGGAAAATAAAAAAAAGCACCAAATGCATTGCTATTGTTGTGGTGTGAATATGCTTAGAGTTTTAATTGATTAAAAAAGCTTTAATTCTGTTTTTAATATATTTTGTTAGGTACAAGGACGATTGAATGAATTCCTGAAATTGATCAACAGTAAAAAAATATGTGATTCACAACAAATCAAACCACTAGGAAAACTTAGAAGGTCAAAGTTTACGAAAAAAAGAACTTACTCAGGTAAAGTTTGTAGGAAAACTTAGAAGGTCAAAGTTTACGGAAAAAGGACTTTCTGTGGTAAATTTTGTAGGAAAACTTAGAATGTCAAAGTTTACAAAAAAAAAGAACTTTCTCAGGTAAATTTTGTAGGAAAACTTAAAAGGTCAAAGTTTACGATGAAAAGAACTTACTCGGGTAAATTTTGTAGGAAAACTTAGAAGGTCAAAGTTTACGGAAAAAGGACTTACTCAGGTAAATTTTGTAGGAAAACTTAGAAGGTCAAAGTTTGCGATGAAAAGAACTTACTCAGTTAAATTTTGTTGGAAAACTTAGAAGGTCAAAATTTACAACAACAAAAAAAACTTTCTCAGGTAAATTTTGTAGGAAAACTTAGAAGGTCAAAGTTTACGATGAAAAGGAACTTACTCAGGTAAATTTTGTAGGAAAACTTAAAAGGTCAAAGTTTACAGAAAATCAATTTCTCTGGTAAATTTTGTAGGAAAACTTAGAAGGTCAAAGTTTACCCCAAAAAAAAAACTTTCTCAGGTTAATTTTGTATAATTATGTGTTTGTGAATTCTATGATAATTGCTATTTCATTTTCCTGTAAAGAGATATTTTTATCTAAATGTTCTGTTAAAAAAGTAGTTTATAGAGTAGCTGCATGTACATTATAGGGTTGATAATGTATTGGATGGTTTGGTTTATGTTTATGGTGTTTAAAGCCACTTTCAACAATATTTCAGTTATATTATGCCAGTCAGATTTATTGATGGAGGAAAACCAGAGTACCCGGAGAAAATTACAGACCTGTGGCTAGTCACAGACAAACTTTATCACACGATGTGTGTATCAAGTACACCTCACCTTGAGCTGAATTCAAATTCGCAACTTTAGTGATGATAGGCATTGATTGCACAGGTAGTGGTGAATCCAACTACCATACAATCACGACCGTGACTGCCCCTGATAAACTATTGGAATGTAAGGAATGCAGTCAAGATTGATTGCAATACCTTTATGAAATTAGAATTAAAACAACGTCTAAACAGGATATGTGTTTGGCTCATTGCCCAGCTTTGTAAATTACAAAAAAGGGTGCACTCGACTCACAGCCGCAAATGATAAAGTTTACCAGTTGCTTGCCCATGGTCGGTGGTTTTCTTCGGGTACTCCGGCTTCTTCCACCACTAAAACTGGTCACCATGATATAGCTGAAATATTGCTGAAAGTTGCATTAAAACACCAAAATTCAAAATCAAAATCATGTTTGGCTCATCTCTTTATAAACAATCATGGTGCATGAATGCAGGAAGAGAAATGCAATGTGACATGAAAATGCATAAAAAATATATTGCATGTGAAATCTGCCTTTCTTTTTATTTATGAGTAAAATATTTCACATTAAAAATATGATATTCTAAGACTATATGATTGATTGATTGATTAAGTGGGAAAAGATGGTGTGCTCACCTCACAGTGAATTATGTGTCCCTTAAAATGAATAGCCCAGTACTAGAAATTTTCATGCAGATCATTTATCAAATTAATAATATTTTTTACACCATAAAGAAAATCTGCACAGAGAGGACAGTTCTTAAGTTGTGACAACTTTTTGTCCAACCTCATAGCTGTTTTATTTGCTATCAAATAATATTAGATTTAAATTTGCATAAACAACAGATTTTTTAAAAATACTTGCATTGTATTAATCCTGATTGATATATACAGTAACTTGACTCATGTACTTAAACAAAATATTAACACAAATTTTGTCATTTTGATTTTAGAACATTCGAGTGAATCTTTAGACCTTTGTTTTGGTACACCAGAGAAATTTCCACCATCTCCCAAAAAATCAAGAAAAATGGAAGATATAGAGTCTGATGATAAGCATAGTTCCTATGCTGGTAGTGTTAGGAGTGACACAGAGATGTCAGATACCTGTGAATTCAGTGATGAAAAAAACAGTGAAACCATGTATGTTTTTATTGTAGAAAATAGGTTTTTCATGAAAATTGTTGAATTTTGTTTTTAAAAAATCCATAATTGTTATTCCATCATTGTGTCGCCTGCGTTACGCAGAGGTGCATAGTTGCCAACCTTCAGCAATGAGAAATCATGTCATGACATGACATGAGATGCCAAAAAGCGTGTAAAAACGTGTGTCGAGCTTTTTTGATATGTAACCATACAATTTGATGATTTTGTGTTGTCTTTATGCCATTACTCACATATCCTTTGTTTTTTCACCAATTAAAGTCTTTCAAAGAAAACACATTATTACTGTAAACTTTTATTATACTGTACAGTTGCCTTTTTGGCTGATTGCAATACCTCAGCACTTGATACATATTCATAACAATGGTGATTTTGATTAAATTTGCATGATAGGTTTAATGATCTTATCATTATACCCCTGCTTCCCGAAGGGGGAGGGGGGTATACTGTTTTACCTCTGTCTGTCCGTCCGTCCTTCTGTCCTTCCCTCCGTCCAAGATATTTTTCGTCGCATTTTTCTCAGTAACTATTGATGGCAGAAATCTGATATTTGGTCACAAGCTTCATATAGGTATACCATATTGTGGGTAGCGTTTTTGGACTTGTCAGATTCCTACTTCCTGTTTGCCGACTTAGTTGGTTTTTATACACATTGAACATATATGCACATTTTTCGTCACATTTTTCTCAGCAACTATTGAAGGCAGAAATCTTATATTTGGTCACAAGCTTCATATAGGTACCCCATATCGTGGGAAACGTTTTTTGACCCATCAGATTCCTACTTCCTGTTTGCCGATTTTGTTGATTTTTATACACATTTAACATATATGCACATTTTTCGTCGCATTTTTCTAAGCAACTGTTGATGACAGGAATCTGATATTTGGTCACAAGCTTCATATAGGTACCCCATATCGTGGGAAGCGTTTTTGGACCCATCAGGTTCCTACTTCCTGTTTGCCGACTTTGTTGATTTTTATACACATTAAACATATATGCCCATTTATCATCGCATTTTTCTCAGCAACTATTGACGGTAGAAATCTGATATTTGGTCACAAGCTATATATATATAGGTACCCCATATCGTGGGAAGTGTTTGTTGACCCGTCAGATTTCTACTTCCTGTTTGCCGAATAGCGGGGGTATCATACACAGGCACTTGTTTCGTACATATATTTGTTTACAATCTTCATCTATCCATAAAGAAAGGTCCTTATCGGTTTCACGTCGGTTGCCTCAGTTCACGGTCGAAAAAACTGTTTTAGAATTTCTTTAGTGAGCTAAAATTATTCTCTACTTTAAATATGATAATTTTTCTACAACATGGTGTATGACACGCCTACCTTGGTTGCCAATTACCTACGTCAGAGCTCATTATATAATCCAACTTGAAATACACAAAAGCACTCCATATTTTTTCGGCTATACCAATCCAGCAGTGAATAGGATGGAGAGCTCTGATTGGTCAATCGAAATATCCAAAAATAAACATGGAATCCTTGGTTGTATTTATTTAAATTTACGCTATTTACAACAAATTTGTGGACTTTATTATCACTAATATTGATATTTGACACGTTCAAAACAAGAAAACATCTCATGTATTTTTTACAGGCGATTTTATTGTTTTTTTTAATTCACTGCTGGATCGGTATAGCCGAAAAAATATGGAGTGTTTTTGTGTATATCAAGTTGGATTATATAATGAGCTCTGACGTAGGTAATTGGCAACCAAGGTAGGCGTGTCATACACCATGTTGAAGAAAAATGATCATATTTAAAGTAGAGAATAATTTTAGCTCACTAAAGAAATTCTAAAACAGTTTTTTCGACCGTGAACTGAGGCAACCGACGTGAAACCGATAAGGACCTTTCTTTATGGATAGACGTAGATAGTAAACTTAAATATATATATGAAATGGGTGCCTGTCGTATCATAAGTGAGCATTAGCTCACAGTTCATCTTGTTGATAATAATTTGTATCTTGAATTTTGTATTTTGAATATCTTTACTGCAATTCTTCGATTTGTTTTTAGGTTGTATGGCTTCCTCCAGGTCTAAACCTGGTCATGAAATCATTGTTTGAATTTTAGTTTATAACTGAAAATTTAATAAAAGTGGCGAAAGCAAAAGTTCAATCAATCACTCAAATTTAAATATAACACCACTGCAATATGCAGGTTTTTTTTTTTTTTACAAATATACAAGCTTTTTTGTGATTTAATTTTCAGACAGGAATCCTTGTCTCTACCTGGTGAGAGTTTGTTGGCAGCATTAGATGATTATGACTCACCGGTTTCTCAAGGTAGTGACCCTGAACCTCTGACCTGTAGAGTATGTATAGAAGACGACGAAGAGCAATTATCTGCTGTGGTTGTTCCCAGTTCCCAGTTAGATGAAGATGATTATAAAATTGTGGAAGAGGAAAGCTGTAAAAATGACAAGAATGAAGACGACTCGGGGGCAAAGGGGGATAATCCAGGAGAAAGACTCTGTAAAGAGATTGCAGATGAAGAAGAATCCTGTCCTATAAAAGAAGGGTATACATTGTAATTTGGATTTCAAAGTGAATTTTATAGCAGGATTCAGTGTTTTTTCAAAGAAAACATGTCAATTTTGTCTGATTTGAATGAATTTTATTTTTCATCAATAGAATCAGAAAAATATGTAAATTGGTAGTACAAAAATGTACTTATTTTCAAATAATTTTTAGAAGTATAGTTTTCAAATCTTTATTTGTCTACAAAAGTACAATGTACTATTGTGCTGTGGATGAAATTAATTCAGATTACAATAAACCGCATTGATGACGTAATGGTGCTTGCCTCGAGTGCGGTAGATCGTGGGTTCGAGCCCATGTCGGGTAAAACCAAAGACTTTAAATTGGTATTTGTTGCTTCTCCGCTAAACACGCAGCATTAAGGAGAAAGAGCAAAGACTGGTCAGCTCGGAATCAGAATAATGTGTCCGAGTGGCGTGCCATGTCTTTTCACAGACTCTTGTTTCAGTGAGCTAGCACTATAAAAGTCTAACTCAGTGTGTTGGTCTAGAACAAAGCGGACTTCATCATCATTTCATTGAAAATTAACTTGTTCTCGCCATGATATAGCTGAAAAATTGCTGAATTGGCGTTAAACAACACTCACTCAAATTACAATGTAGACAATTTTGTTGCTGAAATTAACATTGGAAATGCTCTATCAAAATCATTTTATGGTGTATTTTTTTTAAAAACAATTATACTAAGATATTTCGGTAGTCCCACAGTAACTCTATCTAAAATACATTTTGAATGTGAAACTACTAATATGTAGACAATGGAAATGCATTGCATTTTTGAGAATATGATTTAAGATTGTTTGTTTCATATTTTTTAGCTCACCTGGCCAAAGGCCATGGGTAAGCGTCCGTCCGTCCATTAGCTTTTCACATTTAACTCTTCTTCTCTGAAACTGCTGAACAGATTTCAACCAAACTTGCCATAAATGTTCATTGGATGGTCCTCTACCAGATTTGTGTTTTTGGTATAGATCGGAAATTCAACATGGCTGCCAGGGCCAATAATGTGTTCTGATTGGTTGAAACTTTGAAAATCTTCTTGTCAGAAACCACTGAACCAATTGAATTGTGACTTTACAGGAATGATCATTGGGTGATCCTGTACTAAACTTGTGAATCGTTTGCCGATCAGAGATTCAAGATGGCCACCATGACTCGACTTAGTTTAACATTGGACCCTATGGGAATTTCACATTTTCATCTTTTTTTCTGAAACCACGCAACAGATTTGAACCAAACCTGGCAGAAATGTTCATTAGATGGTCATATACAAGTTTTTTGTTTTTGGCGCTGATCAGAAATCCAACATGGCTGCCAGGGCTCATAATGTGTTCTAATTGGTCGAAATTTTAAAAATCTGCTTGTTAGAAACCACTAAGCCAATTGAATTGTGACTTTACAGGAATGATCATTGGGTTATCCTGTACTAAATTGTGAATCGTTTGCTGATCGGAAATTCAAGATGGCCACCATGACTCAACTTTGTTTAACATTGGACCCTATGGGAATATCACATTTTCATCTTTTTTTCTGAAACCACGAAACAGATTTGAACCAAACTTGGCAGAAATGTTCATTAGATGGTCATATACAAGATTTTTGTTTTTGGCGCTGATCGGAAATCCAACACGGCTGCCAGGGCCCATAATGTGTTCTGATTGGTCGAAATTTTAATAATCTTCTTGTTAGAAACCACTAAGCCAATTGAATTGTAAGTTTACAGGAATGATCATTGGATGGTCCTGTACTAAACTTGTGAATCGTTTGCTGATCGGAAATTCAAGATGGTCACCATGACTCGACTTAGTTTTAACATAGGACCCTATGGAAAAATTTTTTAAAAGTCTTCTCCTCTGAAACCAGCAAGTCAATTTAAAGCAAACATAGCATGAATGGTCCTTAGGTGGTCAACTTTCAAAATTATATCCTGTGAACCAAACCTCCATCCAAGATGGCCGCCGTCAGCGGACATAGTTTTAACATAGGACCCTATGGGAAAATTGTTTAAAAGTCTTCTCCTCTGAAACCAGTCAGTCAATTTAAAGCAAACATGGCATGGATGGTCCTTGGGTAGTATACTTTTAAAATTGTGTCTGGTGACCACGACCTCCATCCAAGATGACTGCCATGAGCAGACATAGTTTTAACATAAAACCCTATGGGATTTGAATAGTAACTTAGATGTATTCGGCATGCAGACATTCTTAAGAGGACTTAGTTATGTCAGGTGAGCGATACAGACTCATCTGAGCCTCTAGTTTAGATGTACCAGGTAAAACCCTATCAACTACAGGCTACAGAATATAATTTTAAAGTTGTTTTTTATAATGCTTTCTTTTACAGATGTGACACCCTATCAACTCCAGGGCAAAGTTTGTTACAAGAAGCAGAATATTTAGAATCAATGGCTCAACAGAATGAAGACATCAAATCAAAAATGAAGGGAAACAGATCTGATTCCTATGAAGACAAATTTATGATGTTTCTAACGAATGATAATGAAAATATTGTCAGTCAAAAGGAAGCCTCTTTGTCAGATTTGGATGCTGAAAAAGAAATTGACAAATGGATTTTGAATTCATGTAATTCTGAGAACTGTCATGATGAAAACGGTTCACAGCACACTGCCGAAAATAATACTGTGCATCAGGATGCTTTTGAAAGTGTCTCTGAGCAAGCCATGGATAAAAATGATATTCCTGAAAATATGAATGGAAAATCAGGTTGTAGTATAAAAATAAATCAGGACAATGGTTCAGATTCAAATGAAAATGAAGCTATAATAATTGATAGTTCCAGTAGTACAATACATACCTGTGAATGTATATCAATTGACATAGATTCTCCTATTGAGTCTGACAGCCACAAATATGATAAAAACAATCTGGATTCTGTAGGACATAAACTTGAGACTGACGGCCAAAAGTCTGATAAAAACAAAATAGATTCTCTAGGGCCTAGAGTTGAGTCTGACAAAAACAATCTTCAGGAGAAAGGATCTTTGGAAGATTTATTTGGCACTGACAATGAAAGTAATAGTAGTATAAATAGTTATGATGAAATCATCATTAGAGATGATGTAAATAAAACTGAGAGTACTAACATTGAAAAAATAACAAAAGATTCTAACACTGGTGTAAATGGATTGAAAAATGGATGTCTCTCAAATAATAAAAATAATTGTGTTGTCCTCTGTGGAGATTCAGATGAGGAGGAAACAGAATGGTCATTGTTATCAGGGAAAAAATCTCTTTCTAGAAACAAATCGTTACAATATCAAGATCTTGTAAATAAAAATGGTAATGCTGTGTCAGAAAACGTTGCGAAAAAAGTGATAGCAGCAGCTGTAGATAAATTTTCATCATTGGGTCATTGTGAAAATACTGCAATAGTTTTAGATGGCGACGATTTGTCCGATAGTGACGAAACAATACCCCCGAGCCAACAATCAAATGCTAGTATAGAAACAATATCACCCTTTCCTACTCCAATTAAGCTTGATCCTATCAAAGATCAAAGTTCAAATGGGGATACAGGAATTTCGACGTGCTTGACATCCCATTGTCCTATTAATAAATCACCGATGAAGAATCAGACAATTTTGTCATATTTGTCGCCCGTTAAAAATAAATCGCCAAGAAAATTAGTATGTCAAGTTGGTGATATGTATATCTTAAATAATGATAATGACGCAGAAGATGAAACTACAGAGAGTAGTACGATAGATTTGACTGCCTCAGATGATGACGATGATGAAACTGATGATGCTACGCAAGACTACTTTGTTATTGACTGATGTACATTTCTTCTGTGACAGTTTTGTTTGTTTATGAAAGCCGTATAATTTATTTTCCAAAAGGTGCTCAAATAAGTGGAATTATTGTTCTGGACTGGGTTGCACAAACCTCAATTAAATCTAAGTGTCAATTAAAACTTAATTGACACTGAAATTTACTTTAAATGTACATGAAATTAATTTACACTTGAGGTTTAATTGACAATTAAATTTAATTGAGGTTTGTGCAACTCAGTCCTGGACTTTATCAACTGATAGGCTGGCAGTTTAAGTATAATGATATTCTTTTTAGATTGCATGAATGAGATACTTTTGAAATTATTTTTTTTAATTGATTTATATATGTTGCTATATTTATACAGATTGTGTCCTTCCGTCCATCCAAGATATTTTTCGTCACATTTTTCTCAGCAACTATTGATGGCAGAAATCTGATATTTGGTCACAAGCTTCATATAGGTATGCCATATTGTGGGAAGCATTTTTGGACCCGTCAGATTCCTACTTCCTGTTTTCCGACATAGTTGGTTTTTATACACATTGAACATATATGCGGGGGTATCATAAGTGAGCATTAGCTCACAGTTCATCTTGTTGTAAACTGGTGACTTAATAAAAGTTATGTTTTAATCTGTTAATGCTTTGCATTCAAACGTCTCATCTCCGATAAATGCTATCTTAAGGCCATTAACTTTGTTTATTTCATAATTACAGTCAAAGGTTTTTGTTGAAAGTTTTTAAGAAAATGATTGCAAATAAATTACATATATATTTATTTTTTATAATAATTTTCTATGCATTTTTATAAATTTCAATTATCATGAATGAAATATTAAGGTAATATAGAAATAAATGTTTCTTTATTAAAATATGTTCCACAATTTATTGTTGATTTGAAAATAAACCATTATATTTTTATTGGTTGAATTTGTTTTTGATAATTGTTTCTTGTATTACCATTCATGAATGTACCTATACCACAGATAAAAATGGAGTGACTGAGTGGATTATTGTTAATGTCAAATGAGCACTTTTTAGCTATATCATGGTGAGAACAAGTTACATTGGATGTCGATGAGATGATGATGATGTCAGCTTTGTACTAGACCAACCCGTTGAGGTGGATATTTATAGTGCAACAGTTTGCGAGGAGACATGTATCTCCACTCAGACACATGATCCTGATTCCAAGCCAATTAGAACATAAGCAAATTACCTAATATGCACATTTGTATATACATGCCTTCACAGATTTTGTTTAAATGTTGTTCAGTTCCAGTGAGCCTGATTTATTGAGCTATTGAAGTACACGTTAAATTTTGATATCCTATGACTTGAAAGTCAACAAACCCTAGGACATTTATTGGTAAAAAATTGAATCTTTACATCACAATGCTACTTCAAGTCATATGCAATAACATTTCAATTCCTGGTTCCTGATTTTTTTTAAATTACAAATAAAAAACAATGTATTCGCATTGCAGTGCAGCATTATTTTAAACTTTAGACCACAAGATCTCTGCAACCATAAACCCTGGGCCTAAAATTGTGCAACTAAATTCCAGTCTGTTAATCTATGAACCCCAGAGTTTGGGCTCCACAGACCTTGGGGTTCTTCATTTGTAACATACTAAATATGGATGCTTCATTCCAAATACAATTAAATGTCTTTAGAATACATGTACTATTCTCTCCATAACAATGTACAGTAGTCCCCTTATGCACGGAGTCAGCAAAATACTACTAAATTGTCGCCCTAAAGAGAGACCACTCTTCTTATAAGGCCACTTTTTCACTGCAGAAGGGGTGGCCTCGTAAGAGGGGGTGCTACTGTTTAAACTAGAACTGTCTGCATAGCGGGACTAATACCCCCCGCTTCACTCTGACTGTGTCCAAGATTATTGAAAACTATGTCTACACGGAAAATATATTATTTGTCAAATTATAATGTTTAATCACATTCAACAAAAATAAAAATGTCGTAGCATAAAAACTGTAAGAGGAGTTGCACGGACAAACCATGTACCCTTTCAGCCAAATTCACAAATAAAAAAAAATAACTAAGTTCAACAATCTATATTTTTTGGTAAAATTCATGAAAATCAAAATCCTTACAACATGCACATCTTTGATATGAGTACAAATGTTCTGCAATGTAAAAACTTCCTAACTTACAAACTGTAGGAGGAGTTGTGCAGACAAACCATGTACCCTTTTTGCCATATTCACACAAAAATGGCTAAGTTCAACAATCTATATTTTTAGTAAAAATGCACAAAAATCAAAATCCTTACCACATGCACATCTTTGATATATGTACAAACAATCTACAATATAAAAACTTCCTAGCATAAAAACTGTAGGAGGAGTTGCGCAGACAATCCATGTACCGTTTTAGCCAAATTCACCAAAAAAAGACTTAGTTCAACAATCTATATTTTTGGTAAAAATACACAAAAGTCAAAATCCTTACCACATGCACATCTTTGATATATGTACAAATGATCTGCAAAATAAAAACTTCCTAGCATAAAAACTTTAGGAGGAGTTGCACGGACAAACCATGTACCCTTTTTGCCAAATTCACACAAAAATGACTAAGTTCAACAATCTATATTTTTGGTAAAAATGCACAAAAATCAAAATCCTTACCACATGCACATCTTTGATATATGTACAAATGATCTGCAAAATATAAACTTCCTAGCAGAAAAACTAGGAGGAGTTGCACGGACAAACCATGTACCCTCTGCGGACAGACAGACAGACAGGGTGAAACCTATATACCCCCCCAAACTTTGTTTGCGGGGGGGTATAAATATTGGTCCAACTAAGTCCATACCATTTACAATTTACAATTTTATTTCCATGGAATATCGGTAGGATTTAAAAAAAAATTCTCCATTGCAGAATATGTATAAATTTGGAGATCCATACAGCACAGGTCCCACACAACTTGCGGGGTCTTCATTTGTGTATCAAAATTGTGATTCATGCCATATATACATATACTGTACTTGTACTTCCATTAAAGGTTCTGAAGAAGTCTTTTTTTAAGATTTTCTTCATTGCAGTCTATGTTGTACTTTGGACCACCAGAACTCGGGGCCCATAGACCCTAGGAACTTCGTTTGCACAAATCTACATGTCACTATGATGCTCTACAGCAAATGATGTAGCATTTCTATTGCTGTGTCTTTGGAAGAATTGTTTTTAAAGATTATTCTAATTTCTCCCTTTTAGGCCCCCTTTCTAGCTGCACTGCTCATCAACCTCCTTTGTACAAATCTCAATATCTTCTTTCCAAGCCAATCAGACACAAGTATGCCTAAAGTGGCCATGTTTTTACCCTGAATTATTAAAAAAAAATTAAAAATTCTATAGAGAACGTTACATACATTATCTGTACCAACTAACAATTCATTTGGACATAGAGGAGATTTTCAAAGTTTCAGATAATCACCATGGTGGCCATGTTTTTATTTTTAATCAAGACAAAATGAGAAATTTTTGTAGACAGCCTAACAAACATCATTTCTTCAATGTTTAGTTCCAATCGGCCCATGAGTTTCAGAGTAGATGATCACAATGTGAAATATTAACAGGACGACGGATGATAAATACAAAGTGATGGCAATAGCTCATCTGATAATTTGGGTCATGTGAGCTAAAAAAAAGTTACTGACGACAGACAACAGACGTCAATGATGAGAACGAAAAGCTAATTGACTTTAGTCAGGTGAGCTAACAAACAAATGCAACATCAATGATCTTGTAACTTTTTATTGAAAAAAGAATTGTAAACATATAAAATATGGCAATATGTTTAAATATTACATGGTAACCATGCAACAATGATCACAACCAGGAGACGTAACAATAACAATACAAACACACAATAATCCTATAATATATATATAATATATGGTTTTAGTACATATAATGAGGTTTATGGTTTTTCGTATTAAGATGTAGACAAATCTGGCCTGGAGTTCTCGAGAGAGAAAAAACTATGTAACCTGAAATGTCTGATTTTTACCAAAATTTAAACTTTTTTTGGGTCAAGTCTTAATGATTCTTTCAAGAAATAGAGGCAAGGTTATCTCAAATAAGAATATGAACATTAGACCTCTAAAAAAGTTATTGTTAACTTCAAAACTTCTTCTTTTTTTATTGGTTTTCATAAAAAAAAACCTCTAAAGACTTGAGTCTTAAATATTTTTTCAAGAAATAGAGGCCAGGTAATCTCAAATATGAATATAATTAGAGCTTTGAAAAAGTGCTTGATGACTTCAAAATGTTTTTTTTTTACTCAAATATATATTTTTTTATAACTACCTTCGTCAAGAAGACAACATACCAGTAATAACTAATTTATCCTATGGATAATGTAAATTGCTTTATTCAAAGTAACCTGGTAAATTCTTTTTAACTAGATTCACTATATAACTAGGTTTAATATGTTATAAATTCCAAATTATGAAGAAAATTGTCTGTATTGTTTATAATTCAAATTATTACTTTCAAGATATTGTTTTACTGATTTCACCTGTGTATTATGAACTATAAATAACTTGTCTACTAATACAAAAATTTGTTACATTTGTACACAAGTTTTAATACAAGGACAAAAATATAAGACAATGACAGATCTGAATTGTATTGATTGATTAATTGCATGAAATGGTGTTAAATGCCACTTTCAACAATATTTCAGTCATATCGTGGCAGTCAGATTTATTGGTGTTGATTAATTGGTGTTCAACACCAATTTTAGCAGTATTTCAGCTGAACTGTAAAACAGGTTTTGATATTTTATACAACACATGTGCTTCAATACACAAATGTATTTATTTATAAACTCTAAACCAAAAGGTCAAGGAAAAAAACAACAAAATGCTCTAATTCATTAAAAATTCAGATAAAACAGGTCATTTTTAAAAAGACAATCAGAACCCACCCCCTCTAAGATACAGAGGTCTCACAACAATACCATTGTGATACTTCTGTAAAAACATGTTCAACTTTGGTGACCATTTCTTATTTTGTGGTTCTATAAGGTCTATTCAATTATCATTTAGGAACAGTTTACTGTTTGTAGAGAATAAGATTTAGCTCAAACAAATTTGAAATTAAGAGTAATATGCTAAATTATGTCTGCAGTTAAACCCATCTTGGATTTCTGAATAGCACCTAAAACACAATATGTCTACATGACTACCAAATGATAATTCATGTATAGTTTGGATTCAGTAAGCTTTGTGATCTCTTAAGAAAAAAAACATTTCACAAGGTCTTACGGCAGTCATCTTGGATTTCAGATCAGCAGCAAAACTAAAAACTGGGTAGAGACCAATCCAACAAACATTCATTTACTGTTTTACCTTAGTTATATAGGTAGAGGTTTCAGAGATGAAGTGCTAAACATATTTCCCATAGGATCTTATTGTTAAAACTATGTTTGGCAATGGCAGCCATCTTAGAATACAGATCTGCAGCAATTCAACAATCTTTGGCTGTGGCAGCCATCTTAGAATACAGATCTGCAGCAATTCAACAATCTTTGGCGGTGGCAGCCATCTTAGAATACAGATCTGCAGCAATCATCTTTGGCAGTGGCAGCCATCTTAGAATACATATCTGCAGCAATTCAACAATATTTGGCAGTGACAGCCATCTTAAAATACAGATCTGCAGCAATTCAACAATCATTGGCAGTGGCAGCCATCTTAGAATATAGATCTGCAGCAACTCAACAATCTTTGGCTGTGGCAGCCATCTTAGAATATAGATCTGCAGCATTACTACAATCTTTGGCAGTGGCAGCCATCTTAAAATATAGATCTGCAGCAATTCAACAATCATTGGCACTGGCAGCCATCTTAGAATACAGATCTGCAGTAATCCAACACTCTGTTGTGAGGATCAACTATTGAATGTTCCTACAAGGTTTGTTTCATTTGATCAAATAATTTCTTAGTATAAGAAACAGATAATAAACACAAAGTCATAGAAATAGGTCACATGACCCTTCGATCAAATGATTTTTTAAATGGTTACAATTTAATGAAATTCGACCAAATAATTTTCTTTAATAGTTTTGATGGAATAATTATACTGGCATGGATTACTATAATAATATTCAAAAATTATCTTTGATATTTAATGCTTAAATGAAGTCATCAGATTGAATTAATTAAAGTAAAAAAAATATATTTTATCCAACACAATGTGTTTAAAAAAATACATCAAATTATAATGAATTACTAGTACAAAATGATGTACAGTGCAAGATCTATTAGTTGGCATGCATATATATCTCGATCAGAGAGAACAAAATCTTTTTTCATATAAATATAAATATTACAACCATGGTTAATATCTTGATACCTGATGTTATGTCCTTTTTCTTCTTTGAAGAAGTTTGAGAACTTCTCTATAAATTCCGAAATTAAAAATAAAAAGTATCAATCTTCATGCAAAAAAAACCTTGTTAGATATTGGTTTATATATCACTTCAGCCAATATTATGACTTAACCATACTCTTTGAAATGAACTAGCACAAATGATATTTATTTTAACTACTTGTTTTGTTTTTATTGTTTTCATTAGAGAAAAGCCAATATGCTATGGTTTCTTCTTTTGCTTCAACATAATGATTTTTAAAACTCCATATTTTTTCACAAAGCAATTACAATATCATATTCTTTCTGGCTTTTAAATCATTATTATTATTATGTGTTGTTAATGGGGGAAAAATATGAAAGTTAATTAACCTCTCCCTCTTCAAATTTGGAGGTTTTAATAATGTTACATTGTTATCATAAATATCAAAGGCAAATATCTTGAAATGTGTATATTTTCTTTATGAATCAATCCTGAAATCAAAAATTTGTGTCTAGAATAGAGAATTTGTTTTCTAAGTCTTGAAGAATTCCATCTATGTATTAATTTAGATCAAAGAGAGGTTTTTTTTGGACTCATTCAATTTATTCACAATTTAAAATCTTTCTCTTGCATAGAGAGATATTCTTTTTCCGAGATTCCCATCCATGTATTAGATAAATGGAGCGTTCAGGACACATTTAGTCCCATTTTTTGGAAATGTTACCAAAAGCATTGATTATGAATTCTGTTGTTGCAAACATTAGTTTTCTTGGCAGGACAAAATTGTACAAAAATTTTGTATGATCTTATGGTAGTTCATTTGCAAAAACGATTACTAATATAATTTAACAAAAATAGAACATACAAGGATTGTTCACAAATTAAAACCTCAAATTAATAATGAGCATTTTATACACAAATATTATGCATACAATTTAAAAAAAAAAAAAATTTAAATAAAAAAATGTGAAAAAACCATTACATGTTTTATTTTCTTTGAAGTGGCAATTTTTTTTTATAATAATTCACATATTGCCAGTAAAAAAAAATCCTGCATTCATTTTATTATTTTACCTCTTTAATTTACATTATTTTAAAGGTTAAAAATGGCTATGAACAATATACAAAAATACACCAATTCAATGTAAATATTTTGTCTATTGACAAATGACATAGACTCATTTGTATTGTTGGCACAGGCAGCATAATATAATTTAAAATTCAAAGATTTTGTATACCTGCCTTGCTATTATAATACTGACAAGTCTTTATGAGTTGAAATGCTTGCCTACAGCATTGATAAATATGAATTTATGAAATAAATATTATTTTTGGCAAACAAAATATTGGTGACATATAGTAGTATTATCTCCCTTTAATACAGGATTATCTCCCTTTAAATTGAAGTTGAGGTCTGTTCAGATAAATAAATGATAAATGCAGTGCAATCTTCATGCTTCTTAAATTTTGTTTACTCGGACATGTTTTTATAATACTGACAAGTCTTTATTAATTTAAATGCTTTTAAACAATTATTCTTAGAAGTAATACATTTCAAATATTTTTGGATCCTTGGACTGTAATTCTACATTATCTACTAAATTACATAAAATACACAATACATGAGACAATGATAAACACACCATCACAGATGTTAAGAAGAAATGGGACTATAAATATATATTATATACATATACTTTGTGTCTCCTATAGACTCTGGTATCACTTGTGACATAAAAAAAATGCACAATGTTATAAACTTAGCTTAGTCATAGTTAATGGTAAAAGACAAAACCAACGAATGAGCCGCAGAGATTTTCTGTTTACGTTTCATTACAAATCTCTTTACTATTTGTAATAAGTTAGTTTATCAGTAAGAAAAAATATGGACAGCTATTTAATTTTCTTTTCTGTTTATTTTTAACCTATAGAATAAAAACAAAATAAAAAATAAAAAATCTTTTCTTTTCTTTTCTGTTTTCAATGATGGGTGGTACAAATATAATCACCTGAGTACCTGTGACATCATCAGTATACACATTATATACATTTGTTTCACATTATTATTTTTTACAAAATGTATTAAAAAACAACACCTACTATAGTCTATTTGATTACCATAAAAAATAGAGGGGGGGGGGTCAAATTATAACTTGCACATTTGTTTCATATATTTTTTTCATATTTGTCAATATTAAAGTTATATTTATATCTGCAATGTAATCTTAGGGTTAATTTTTTTTCTTCAAAATGTTTGCCCCAATGATGTTAAAAGAAATGGTTAACATACAAATACCAGACAGGTTTATGTGAACTCTGACCCAAATATGATTGTTTAAATTACGTAATGCTGAAAATATTAAGAATCCATTAAAAAAAAATCGATTTCAATTATAAAATTTAGGATATTTCCCCAATAGGCCATTGTTTTAATTGAAAGTAAAAACTTCAAAATAATAATATCAATATGTATTTTACATACTTCAATGGTTAATTTCATATTGTTATCCCCCTTTCCCCTCCCCCTACATATTGTTATCCCCCTTTCCCCTCCCCCTACATATTGTTATCCCCTCTCCCCTCCCCCTACATATTTATAGCCACAAAACAGACTTTACACTAAATATCATCCTACTTTTTACATTAGAAAATTAGAAATCTAGAAGCTTTAATCTTCTGTATAAAATAGAATAAAATTGTGCCATTTATCAGTAGAATTCTATGTTAACATTACATAAAGGTTTTCATTTTGAATAATATGATCTTTTATCAAAGTAGTAATGCTGTGGAGATTTATTTTCCCATTTTGCTGTGAAAAAATATATAAATATTTCATTTATTTATATAAAAATATTTATATGATATATTTATATATTTAAAAATATATAAATATATCATATATTTATATAAAAATATATAAATATATGATTTTACTCAGAAATAGTGGAATATTTGACTTATCAAAAACAACGTGAATATAAATACATATAGTTTAATCTCCTTGTGTAAATGTCGACAGGACTCATGATTTTACTCAGAAATATTTGAGTATTTGACTTATCTGTGAAAATTTACGGTTAATAGCTACTACGACCAAACAAAATACAGGATTGGATGTATGATTTCTCAAAAATAGGACAAATGCCCCTCCCCTGCAATAAAACAAATAAATTGTGGAGGGAGAATATGCATACACATGGTTCCAAAAATGTCCAAAAAAGAGAATTTTATGTGCTAAAAGTGCCCTTCCTTTTTTATAAAATGGTGGTAAATTTTTCAAATCAAGAGTAATTTTCACAATGACCCACCTTGCTCCTAGATGCAGCCCTCCAAATAAACTACTTCTCTGAGTTAGAGATGAATAGGTTTAATTTTTGATTGTACCTACATACTGCAAGGTACAACTGTGTTTTCATAGTTGTAGTGGCTTGGCATAGTTTAAGCAATGACATGTTATATGCATCAGCCTTAGATAACTACAGAATCATTATTTACTTACAACTTGGTATAAAAATCATAACATCATAAACAAATGGCTGTAAAATCTGATTGTCCTACTAAATTCTAATGAAGGATAATGGTCGAGACAAGGCTTAAATTGGAACTCAAAAATCAAAATTCAATTGTGTAATGAGGTCAAAAACATTTTGCAAAAAATCCAGATCATTTGGCCATGGGAAACTGAAATCGAGAATTATTTAATGGGCATTAATTATATTGTGTAAAAATTTCAAAATATTTGGCCAAGGGAAAGTTGAAGTTAGAGCACATAAACCACAAATTTGTGACTTTTCAATTACTGTAAATTCAGAAATTAATGCAATGCTTTTATTATTGCGAAAAATGTGACTGATCGGCAATCGCAATACTTAAACCTCGCATTTTTAATGGGGTTTTTTTCTTGTCCAGTTTCTGTTTGATTTATCTCCCTTTTCTTACACAGGTAAGATCGACAGGGGCATGTTCTAGATTACTGACATCTAGAAGCGGTGAAGCGTGTACATGTTTATAGATTGTTTTGAATACAATTTCCTGTGTAAATATGTCTATAAGGACAAAATAAAGAGTGTGTATTTAAACGTCTGTGTTTCAATGTTTTGCAAAATAATGACTTGTCAGTTTCCTTCGATGTTTTTTCGTCGTAAGGGTTTCTCATCGATCTTGTTCCAATAAAAGATTCATACAAGCCATAATTCTTTTAAACTGCCGTTTTTGTTAACCAATTTTTTTGAAATTTCATTAACCTTTATATCCCCCAAGCCTTCGGATGTTCAATTACTGTCGACTCGGCACGTGACTAAAGTTCACCTGTTACCAAAGTTTCTAGATCCCCAAAAGCATGCTTTGATCGATAATATATTACCAACATGTGGAAACCTTTCTATATTCTCATTCACGTGAAAAATGTGTGTACAAAGAATGTGTGAAAGGGAAATGTGTATCCACTTTAATTAAAGGTAAACATGACACGTGGCTTGCAAGGGGATTAATGACATACAAATACGAAAACGAAAACACACGTTTAGATAAAAATTTCCATAATTTGTTTTTTCTTTATCTTGGCGCGTCGCAATAATTAAACTTCGCATTTTTGTCGGCGGTTGAGGAATCGCAATAATAAATACACGCAATAATTTCTGAATTTACAGTAATTAGGTGGCACAACTCTGTAACCATAAATGAATAAGAACCAAATTCAAACTTGAATTGAAAAACATTGCGTAAAAATTTTAAAACATTTGTCCAAGGGAAAGTGAAGTTAGAGCACAGAAATCACATAGATCAAGTATTCTCCTAGAATATATCAATATCATACTACATTGAAATATTACAATGTCTAACAAAGACAACAGTTGGAAGATAATAAAAAAAAATACAAAATTATTATTCAATTATTTCATTCCTTAGTAGTTAAGATATATTTTAATTTAAAATAAGCAAGAAAAAATATATGTGATGAAAAGGAAAAAGAAAAATATATACATCAATCAAATTGGTTTTTCTAAAAATAAAATGTGGTACCGGTATATGGACTAGATCATGTTATTTTAATGCTGGGGTTTGATTGACATGGCAAACAAAGATATAATTTACTTAAGTCCATGCAAAATAATTTGTTTCTCAGGTCCTGTCATACATTCACCCTTTTTTTTTTTTTTTCAATTCATTTTCAAACAAATTCATTCAGTTAGAACATGTCATTATCAGATTAGAACATGTCATCATGTCATTATCAGATTAGAACATGTCATTATCAGATTAGAACATGTCATTATCAGATTAGAACATGTCATTATCAGGTTAGAACATGTCATTATCAGAGTGAATGTATGTGAATATTAATGTGAAATTAACATTTATTTGCCCCTATGGCAGAATGGAAACAAAATAATTGTGAATTTCTGAACCAAGAAAATATTAAAATATATGGCAATGACATTTTCTTTAAAAATAAAAAGCCTGAGAAGCAAAGCATTTAGTCTATGAGAACAGCACTACAGGACTATTAGCATAATAAATAAATACACTATTTTGCACTACACAGAAATCTATAATTTTTTTTCTTTTGTAAATATGGGTCAATTTTTTCTTTTGTAAATATGGGTCAATCAACAAAAATACAAATTTGGATAAATATTTTTTTCTGCATTTTATCAGTGATTAGTGTATGTGATAGGGGGTAATAAACATCTTCTTCTATTTCTAAAATTAGACAGAGAATTCCAATTTTAAATGATATAATTTCTTCATTTTCTCAACAAAAAAGTTAATAAAATAAAAAAATTTTAAAAGAAAGTATTGAGTTACTCTAATTATTTATGGCAAGTTCAAAATAAAGCGTTAATACAAAATCAAATGATTTTCGTCCTTCTTTTTATGTAAAAAAAATAATACAGATTTGAAAGAATGAGCTTATACTGACAAAAAAATAGATGTATTTCTAAATAATAGATTTCATGAAATAAAAGGAAAAGGTATTAATATTCTTAATATCAATTTGTGACAAATGGGAGTTAGTCTTCTATTTTTCATGTTAAAAAACAAAAAGCTATAAAACTCAAATTATGTTTTCAAATCCACAAAACAAAGTCATGCATATTTTATGAGTTTAAATTTTTTTTTTTAAATCTCATGCTTTAATATTCTCTACACTTACAAGTTAATATCTACAAATTCTATATCTGCTTCATGAAATAAAATTTTATGTTTTACACATTTATCTGAAACACAAGTTACAATTAAATAAATAATGTTCATTAATTGAAGAAAAAAAGAATAATTTCAATATGGATAATAGGTATAAAATTTTAACAAGCATTTAGACAACATTTATCTTAATAAATAGATGTTTTGATGTAAAATTAAATTTATCTCGTTTCATCATTTTCCAAAAAAAAAAAAAAACTCCAGATTGTTGAATATATATTCTGTGAAAAAAGCTCCTGAGATACTGAAATACACTAACTAATTATTCATTACAAAATCTACAAATTTACTATAATTAGAAACAGACATTTGTTTGTTTTTTTTCTTTGCAGTAAATAGATCTTTTTTTTAAATAAAAAAAAATATTATGTAAGAAATCAATTATGGCAGTTCGTTGAAATGATCGACTCATTTTTGTCATGGCAGTATTTTCTAACAGCAGCTAAAATCCCATAATTTGACAGTCTTATCGTATGACCCGGACACAATAATAAAATCGTTGAACTGTAAACATGTGACACCATCTGTGTGATTCCGCAAGGTCACCAATCGCTCACCGGTTTGTAGATTCCATACCTATAAAAGAGATTCAGAGTTTACTTCTTTAATGTATTATTATATCAACAAAGATTATTGCACATGTAGGATTAGGGTTATGGTGTTTAACGCCACTTTCAACAATATTTCAGTTATATCATGGCGGTCAGTTTTATTGGTGGAGGAAACCGAGTATCCTAGAGAAAACCACTGACTTGCCGCAAGTCACTTACAAAGTTTATCACATAATATTTTGTCGAGTACACTTGAGTTTTATTCGAACTCACAACTTTAGTGGTGATAAGCACTGATTGCACAGGTAGTTGTAAATCCAACTCCCATTCAATCATGACCACCACAGCTTCTGACTATATATATAGATTTTTATTCTGCTAACAGTGGATTACGATATTTCTACACTCAAGATGGTTATAATTAGAAAATTCAACTATCAAGCCATTCTTATCCAATTTGTGGAAAATACTAAAACATGGTGATGGTTCAAAATTATGGATGCATTTGGTTTTGATTGTATGCATGCAATGCCACTGACAACAATATTTCATTTATATAGTGGTGTTTTGGTGTGAATGAACTAATTTTGTTTTGTGTAATAAGACATATAATTTTTGGTGTGGATAAAAAAAAATTGTTTAGTGCAATAAAAAACAGGGATTTTAGATTGTATAAACTAATTTTGTTTTGTGTAAATAACGACAGGTCTCTTGGTGCAAATATTTTTTGTATTGTTTAATAATATACAGGGGCTTGGCGTGAATAAAAAAAATTTGTATTGAGCAATAAAAAACAGTGGCTTTACGGCTAAAATAATGATTTGTGTAACAAAAGATGGAAGGAGATTTTGTGTGGATAAAAAAAAGTTACCTTTATGGTTTTGTCATCAGCAGCACTACAAAGTCGCCAACTGTCTGCTTGTAAACACCTACCAAAACATTATATTAAAATAAGTACTACAAAGAGCATTGCTAAATACACAGACTTTCTGGGAAAAACATGTTCAACCGTCTGAAACATATATTGCAAACGTACTGCACAAATACGATAGACTCAGATCACCATCCGGGCTCAAATCGACATCCACTAATGTCATGATCTCAAATCACTGTCCAATTTAATCGACGTCCTTTCTAAATTCTCAGATCTATGGCCGATTTATTGGTGAGGGTTATTGGACGTCAATTTGAGAAAGTGAGATACGGTCTGAGATTTGAAAATTGGACGCTGAATTGAGAATTTGAAAAGGACATAGATTTGAGAATTTGTAAAAAGGATATAT
Organism: Gigantidas platifrons; assembly: GCA_002080005.1. Taxonomy (NCBI): domain Eukaryota; kingdom Metazoa; phylum Mollusca; class Bivalvia; order Mytilida; family Modiolidae; genus Gigantidas; species Gigantidas platifrons. The sequence goes on along the minus strand of MJUT01056160.1, from coordinate 730,058 downwards.
ATGTAAGGTACAGATGTCTGTGACGTAGAAATCGGACATGAATTTGAGGATTGGACGTCGATTAGAGGCTGGAGGTCAATCTAAGTCTTACATATAAATATATATATATATATTGCAACCGTGCTGCAAAATTTGTAGATACAAGGGTAAAGCAGTTGGTCTGCACTATTACTGAAATTTGCTGAAAAATGAACGATAGGTTGCACAATCAAAATGTGTTTAGCTTTGAATACAATTTGTTTCATACTCCCATTGTTTATGGAATTTAAATAAAGAGAATATCACATTAACAACCACCACTATAAGAAAAAACAATTTTCAAATGCCTTAATTCTAATTTCACATGATTGTGTTAGAACAGCCCTAAATGAACAATCTCAATAATTTATAAAGGTTTTATCCTGGAGACCTCATATATATGCCTATCTTCAAATGTCTTCAAACAGTCCACAAAGTTTTGAGGATTAAATAAAAGAACCGCCTAGTGCATGAATGCACGACGTATCCCCCAGCACTTGCATAATATTTAGTTTTATATATTTATAGAAAGCAGCCTTGCAGTCTTAATGTATAACATACTTACAAGCCACATGCAAAGATTATTCAAATCTATCCATGTTTACTAAAGTTATCACATAAACAAGACACAATTCTCAAAATTGATGATTTTTCAACCAAAAACTAACATTTTCCCCCAAAACACTTGCTTCAAATATTTCCATGTTAGAACAAATCCAAGATAATGATAATTACAAGCTACTTGCAAAATATTATTCAAATCTATCCATGCTTACTAAAGTTATTGCATAAACAAGACACAATTCTCAAAATTGGTGATTTTTCAACCAAAAACTAAGATTTTCCTCCAAAACCCTTGCTTCAAATATTTCCATGTTAAAACCCATCCAAGATAATGATAATTACGAGCCACATGTAAAACCATTATTCAAATTTATCCATGTTTACTCAAGTTATTGCGTAAACAAGACTCAATTCTCAAAATTATTGATTTTTCAACCAAAAATTAAGATTTCCCCCCAAAACCCTTGCTTCAAATATTTCCAAGTAAGAACCCATCCAAGATAATGATATTTACAAGCCACACGCAAAAAATTATTCAAATTTATCCATGTTTACTAAAGTTATCGCGTAAACAAGACACAATTCTCCCAATTGGTGATTTTTCAACCAAAAACCAAGATTTTCCCCCAAAACCCTTGCTTCAAATATTTCCATGTTAGAACCCATCCAAGATAATGATAATTACAAGCCACATGCAAAAAATTATTCAAATCTATCCATGTTTACTCAAGTTATCGCGTAAACAAAAAAGTGTGACGGATGGACAGACAGACAGACGGCCGCTATTACTATATCCCCTATATGTCCTTCAGAAGCTTTACAAGTTATGACTTACCTCACGACACCTGTATGTCCTTCAGAAGCTTTCCAAATTATGACTTACCTAACGACACCTGTATGTCCTTCAGAAGCTTTCCAAATTATGACTTACCTAACGACACCTGTATGTCCTTCAGAAGCTTTCCAGTCTATTGTATTTATACAGTCACCACTGTGAATGTCCCACATTTTTAAATTACAATCCATAGAACCACTAACAATTCTTGTAGAATCAAACTGTAAACATGTTACTGCATCCTGATGTCCTGTTAGGGTACGGATACAAGTACCTTCATAACTCCATATCTATTAAATAAAACAATCATAGCAATCCAACACAAAAAAAAAAGATACATTTCAAAATCCGTACTTTGGCCGAAAGGTCAATAATAACTGATTGGCGGCAGTTCAGTGGTTTTCTACCGGTACTCCGTTTTCCTCCACAAATAAAACTGACTGCCACGCTATAACTAAAATATTGTTGAAAGTGGCATTAAACACCATAACCATTACCATCCATAATAATTCACCGTCATTCGATGAGATTTTAATGACATTGGAAATCAAATCTTCAAGAAATACAAATAAATAAATAAACTGTCCATCCTTAAGTCTCAATGAATGAATCATATGAATCTGTTTTCAAGTCTATCTGTAATCTACAATCAATGCACGAGTGATTGTTGTCACGGCAAGAACAAGTTACATTTTAATGAGATGATCATGATGTCCACTTTGTACTAGACCATCACTCTTTATTGAATCTTTATTTTGCTGGCTCACTGAAACAACATTTCAACGATAGACATGTCGCCCCACTTGGACACATTATCTTCATTCCGAGGCAACTACTCTTTGCTCTTTCTCCTTAATGCTGTGTGTTTAGCAGAGAAACAACAATTACCATTTTGATAGTCTTTGGTTTACATCTATATCTTTTTTATACAGCGGAGAAATTAATTTCTTACTTATAAAATTTTACTTATAAAATTATTTAACATAAATAAAATGACTTTTAATGAAATATTGTAATTGATCAGACAAAAACAATTTGTATAAATGAACACATTTTTGTGTTTACAATGAATATAAAATATGAATCACCATTTTTATTAATAAGCTTGGGTCTATGTGGTCGTGATCATATGGTAGTTAGATTTACAACTACCTAAGCAATCATTGCCTATCACTAAAGTTGTTAGTACGAATCCTGCTCTTGGTGAGATGTATTCGATACAACATTATGTGATAAGTTTGTCTGTGACTTGTGACAGATGTGTGGTTTTATTTGGCTACTCCAGTTTCCTCCAACAATAAAACTGACTGCCACAATATAATTGAAATATTGTTGAAAGTGGTGTTAAACACCATAATCCTACCCCTATTAATAACCTTATCTTTGATTAAAAACGTATTAACTCTCAACTTGTGATTTTTATTCTCTCTTCTAAATTTAACATTTTTAGTTAATATCTCCTCACCTTAATAGTTTTATCACAGGATCCTGATACTATCTTAGTATCATTAAACTGAACACATAAAACAGCTGCTTGATGCCCCCTTTGAAAAAAAAATATAAATTAACATTTCATGGATTACTAATTAAAATGAAAAACAAAAAATACCACATCGTTGGAACAGTTCCAAAATCCAATAAAAAAATTGTAGAAATAGACACTAACACACATGTACATGACCAATCACTATCCTGGCTTGGTACAGGCACTGCAATAAACAGTGGCAGAGCCAAACTAGATTTATGAGCCCAAACCTTCCTTCTAAGTGAAACAATGTGGTCATGCAAGTTTTTTCTATGTGTAAGTAACATGCCAATCCTCTCACATAATCGTGTGAACAGCTTTGTAATAAAGAATGCTTTATTTGTGTAGGAAATCTTATATTGTGATATGTATATTATAAATAATTTTACCAAATACTTTGAAAAACTTTGGAATTACATAACCATAATGCAGGGAAATGTATGTAAACAAATAAATATGCAGATTTTTCATATTAAAATGCTATTAATATTAAATAACCTTCCAATCCACATTATAAAAACTTGAAAATGATGTGGATAACATCAAGAGGAAATGTCTTCAATCAGTACCACAAATGTAAATAGAAATCGGTGTGAAAAAAACATCAAAAATATTATATGAAACAATGAAAAATTTATTAAAAGCACACAATAATTCAACCAACAGTTTTTTTTTATCCATAAAAATGAACCAAAATTTAATTTTTTGAGAATTCTACGACAAATATTTATTAGTCTCAGAATGACAGTAAATCTTCTTGATTTATTTACTTTGCGGTAATGGGATATACAAATTATATCATAAACATTAGAGAATACCGAATGGCAATCAAAAATGGACAATCCAGAGAAACAAGCAACATAGGGCACACAAGACGAAGAAAAACAAAACAAAAACACAACCCAATATGTGTTAGACACCATTATATTATAACACATTTACCTCAAAGTCATTCTACAAAAACACAACCCAATATGTGTTAGACACCATTATATTATAACACATTTACCTCAAAGTCATTCTACAAAAACACAACACAATATGTGTTAGACACCATTATATTATAACACATTTACCTCAAAGTCATTCTACAATTGCCCGTCTTTGTGTCCCAAACTTTGATAGTGAAATCATAAGATCCACTTATAACTTTATCATCATCTACCTGCAATTGAAATATATATATTTTATACAATGATCTGAACATTTCAGGGAATATTATAGTTCTCTAGTCTGTATTTGAAACCAAATGCTGTGCATCCCATGTGCCTCTACCCATATTTATTGAATTCCATAACTTTTTTTTTTTTTGCTTCAAGATACATACATCTGTTATCAAATGATTAGCTTAACTTCTCTTTTAATCCAATTCAACAAGCTGATGAATGAAATTATAAAGATATTTGTATATCTAATTAAATAAATCAATTGTTTTATTCTTGAAAAGAAAAATCAGAAATATATATCCATAGGCAGCAGTAATTTTTTTTTCTAATAAATCATTTTTATTTCCAGTGAATTATCTTTTAGACTGAACCTTACCCTGTAATTCAGGAAAAGCTTAGCATTTTGTGGTTGAAACAAGAGGAAAAGTTTATCGTATTGTGTCTGAAACAAAATAACTTTCTGTGAACTTTAATCACGATTTTTCATATCTCCTGATAGGAGACCATTTCCCCTTCTTAATGCAATGGAAATAAAACATTTCCTATTTATCAGTTGGTGTTGCTCGAGGTAAACATTTTTTTTTCAAAGATCAATGTTTCCTTTGAATAAACATTGTCCTTTTGTGGAGTACATTCAAAGGGAAGTTTAAATGTCTCAATGAAAAGTTTTATTTCCCTTGCAATACTACTAAAAATAAGACTACATGTACCTCTAAAGTTACAATAGATAATGTACAAACCTGAATACATCTAACAGTATCTTCATGTCCTACCATAGTCACTTTACAAGCAATACTAGACCAACTTTCTTGTGTGGATAAATCCCATACCTATATAATAGAATTCATAGTAAGATTTTCAAATGATTTGTGCAGATTTCAACAACAGTCAAAACTGCAAATGCGAACACCTCTATTAAACAGTCACCTGTATTAAAAGGTCATCTTTTTCTTGTCCTGCCATAGAAAATTTTATATGAATTGAACCTCATTTAAGAGGTCACCTTTTCTTTGTCCCAAAAGGTGACCTCTTAATACAAGTTTCACTGTGCATGCTTACATATATTTTTGTCTTCTCCTTCATTGAATAAATCCTTTTCATAAGTATAAAATTTTAATCAGCATGCACATATTTTTTTTGTGATGTCTTTTGCTTGTTTCTGAATCCTGTTGTGCATTTACTGTTGTTCTGTTTATACATTTCAGTTATATCAAAATAATATACTTAATCTAACAAAATTCATACCCAGATTAACTTTTGGGGAATTATGAAAATTCCATATCTTGAATGTTAGACAAAGGACTAAGGCAACACATCTAAATTTGTAACTCTTCTTCCATGTATGAGAAAAAGAATAAAATGTTGGTTCTAAACAGGTATTTTATATTAGACAGGTTAGACCTGGAAACATTTCAGACAATGGTGCTACATTTATTCCCCCTTATAGCCCCTCTCATAGAGGATCAACGTCATTTGTACATATATGAATCTCTTTTTCCCAAGGATTGACCCTGCCAAGTATGGTTTCATTTTCTTGAGCAGATTTGCTGGACTAGGTGTGATGGACATCATACAGATAGATGCTAAGCTCACTTGGCCTTCCCTAAAAATCTGCTTAAGATTCTAATTTTTACAGTACCTTAATAGATTTGTCAGTTGATCCACTAACTAAACGTTTGCCTTCTAAATGTAAACACCTGACAGTACCACTATGTCCTACCAATGTCTGTACAGACCATGGAGCATTCGTCCTTATGTTCCAAACCTTAAACAAAAATTATATCTTTAATAACCATCATTTCACTAAGGGATTTGTTACCATAAAACTAGTTTAACCCCGCCACTTTTTATTGAAGTGCTTGTACCAAGTCATGAAAGTGAGCAGTCGTGTATTTGTGTATTAGGGATATCGATTTTACCTCTCTCTATGATTTTGATTTTGGAATTGTTCTGATATTTATTTAAGAAATAATTCATGGAAGCCAAAGTTTGCATACAGTTTTAACATGGGGTAACATTATTTTCGTACAAATTTTATCCTGAGCGTTAGCGTTAGCGAGGGATAAAATGGAACGAAAATAATGTTACCCATGTTAAAACGTGATACAAACTCTGGCTTCCATGAATTATTTCGATTCTAAAAGGAAAAATCTAACTTATTTTTTTAAGTGGAAGTCGGTAATGGAAATGCATCTCATAACAAAATTCACTAACCTTCATGTTTTACAGTTTACAGTTGTTTTTCTTTTATGTATAAATAGACTGTGATGCTATGAAGTTACTGATATTTTCAAATATAATGGCATTTTGAATTTAGCAACTTAAACAAGTAAAATGCTCAAAAAATCTTAAAATAAATCAGTAACCATGTGTTTCAATGTCAGTGTTACTTGTAAACGACTTCCGGAAGATGTTAAATTTCAAAAGTCAAAGTCCATTGATGGTTGTCCTTTAAGTATTTATTTCGGAAAAATATAGGTAAAAACAATACGGGCATTTTTATATTTGTTATGCACCACAGTGCTGTATGAATACATAAATTCACAAGGGAATTATGTTTGTAATTTGTTCGTCAATACGCATGAGCGAATTAAAATATATCGTGAGTTTTATCACTGTATTATTTATATAGTCAATGAAGGACGTCATGTTAGAATTGTTTTCATTTTATTTCTTCAATTAATTGTTTATTCATTATTCATACATGCACCTATATCTTATAATGAATCATACTTTGAAATAAAGGTGTATTCTGTCACAAAGCATTCCCTTAATTTTTGGAATAACGATTTATTTTTTGAGATTTTTTTTTTAGATTGGTTAATATATATTAACTCATTGACTTTTTTAATTATCAGTTGAAGTATAACACTAATGGATGAGTGATTGATTGTTGTTTTATGTAAAGTCAGAAATGTTTCAGCTATACTATATGGTGGAGAGAAAATACTTTTTAATGAGATCATGATGATGTCTTGTTTTGTACGAGACTGGATTTGTAGTACTAGTTTACAGGTAGAAATGTCAGTCTGCTAAACATATTATACTGACTTTGACTAACCAATCTTTACTCATACCTTGATTGTCTTATCTGAAGATCCACTAACTATCCTAGTATCATCAAACTGTACACATGATATACCTAAAATAAGTAACATTACATTTCATTAATACTGAAAATCAACTCTTAGTCTTAAAATTCCATTGGTCAATTAAGCAGTGTCTAAATCACCATATCACTGCAGGTTATACTAATAGTATGTTGATATGATTCTTTTTATTCTGTAAGAGTAACTTCACATGAATACATTTTTGTACCTTGTACATTTTAATGGCAACACCAATTTTAGTTGAAAATATCAATAAATTGAATCATTATTATTTGACCTCTATAAGATTTCATGCAATTGCTTATTTTTTGTGTAAGATCACTTTTTCTTAGTCCTAAAGGTGACCTCTTAAGGTGGTACCATACACTTCAGGTAAAATTTGATCTGCTCGTTTAATTTTCTTATTTTTTTGGCAGTGTGTTTGAATATATCCACTGTAATAAATATTAAAATTTTAACAAATTCCAACCAACAGACTCAGAGCTATAAATTCAATAGCCACATAGTAGCTTTTCTCGTGGTTTTGATCACCGAGATGCTTGAAATCTGCATACAAACATCATATGATTAAAACGTTCAACTGATTTTAAAGAGTTATCTCCCTGTAGTGTTAGGTACCACCTTAATACAGGTTTGACAGTATATTTAAACAAGAAACTTGAATAGATAAATGGAACAGATGGAATGATAGATGAATCCAAAGCACAAGTACAAGTAACAAGAGGTATAATAAAGATGAAGAGACATTAATAAAGCAAGATGGTTTGGTTTGATTTATGGTACTTAATGCCATTTCAACAATATTTTAGTTATATCATGGCGGTCAGTGTTTTATTGGTGGAGGAAACCGGAATACCCAGAGAAAACCATTGACGTGGCGCAAGTCACTGACAAACTTTATCACACAATGTTGTATCGAATACACCTCTCTCCTGAGGGGGATTCGAACTCACAATGTTAGTGGTGATAGGTACTGATTTCATGGGTAGTTGTAAATCCAACTACCATACGATCATGACCACCATGACCCTACATAGTTTTTACCTAGTTTATTGATACTAAATTGTTAAAAACACTTCTTTTCCAACAAATGAGAATCATTTTTCATTTTTTTGTAGTTCCTTTCAATCTGTTTCATTACAGAAGTTAAAAGCATTTCCTGCTTACTTTAAGCTGTAAATAAATAATTCAATAATTTACAATATTGTTTCAAATATCATGTTACATGCTTAAATATACAGTGGAACCTGTCTAATCCGACACACCAAGGGACCAGGGAAATGTGTCGGATTGTACAGGATGTCGGAATACTCAGGTTTTATTTCAGTTAACAGAACTAATTTGGGACCATACATTTTTGTCGGATGTCACAGGATGTCGAAAAACTCAGGTGTCGGATTGCTCAGGTTCCACTGTATATATTAATAAAATACAACTGTCACGTCAGTATGGGAAAACAATAGTTTTTAAAAATAGCTGATTACCGTAATACACACCCACAATATTTTTCTTAATTACATTTTAATATGAATTTTGCTATATTTGTTGTGATATGAAGATACAAAGCTATCGTAAATGGGTACACAAAGTCTGGATCCCCAAGGCGCATCAAATTAAAAATCAAGTAACCTGTTTTTCAGAAAACCAATTTCAGTGTGTACTATTGTAGCCATTTGATAATTTCGTTTATCAGCATAAAATACAATTTTGCTGAATAACCATTATATGATAACTTGTAATTAGTTTGGGTTCAAATGTTTGTGAAAAGAAGATTTTAAAAATGTTTCTCGTTTTGGTCCTATGTTAAATTTTTTCATTATATTTAAAAATAAAGTGTTAATTATTTTCACTTCAAATTCACACAAAAATCACCAACTTCTAAAGCCAAGTTTGTGTTCATACAGTTTTTTACCGTCAGCCTATGTTAAACTTTAGATCCCAAGGGCTTTAATTCCATAAATCCTTAAACTTTCATATGAAGAAAAACTGGAATCTAGAAACCACAATGATACTACATGGTACATACTATTGTATTTCTACAATTACATTGTAGTTTTTCATAAGAATAATTTATAAAGATTAACATTATTTCTATTATGATGATTATGGAAGATTTGTTAATTTTCCTTTCGCTCTTTACAGACAAAAATATCTATTATCAAGCAACTAGCGCGATACAAACTTATCAATGTTAATGTTAATGGAACGTTATACTGACTTCGCCTTGATGAATCCTCGATCAAATATACTATCACTGATATGTTTTACTCAAAATGGACTTCTCATTGAATCTCGTAGTGAAGGCGAAATCTAAGCAAAGCATTTGATGTAAAATTGCTCTCCGACAATTCCATTATCAAAAAAACAAATAAACAGTCGCATACAACAAGTAAATTTGTTATATAATTTCTATAAATAAAATTACGTTAGCCAAAATTATAAGGAATGGTCTCTTACAAACTAGAGGCTCACATGAGCCTGTATCGCTCACCTGACATAACTAAGTCCTCTTAAGAATGTCTGCATGCCGAATACATCTAAGTTACTATTCAAATCCCATAGGGTTCTATGTTAAAACTATGTCTGCTCATGGCAGCCATCTTGGATGGAGGTAGTAGTCACCGGACACAATTTTAAAAGTATACTACCCAAGGACCATCCATGCCATATTTGCTTTAAATTGGCTGACTGGTTTCAGAGGGAAGACTTTTAAACAATTTTCCCATAGGGTCCTATGTTAAAACTATGTCAGCTGACTGCGGCAATCTTGGATGGAGGTCGGGCTCACAGGACATAATTTTGAAAGTTGACCACCTAAGGACCATTCATGCCATGTTTGCTTTAAATTGACTTGCTGGTTTCAGAGGAGAAGACTTTTAAACATTTTTTCCATAGATCCTATGTTAAAACTTCAAATCTGTTTCGTGGTTTCAGAAAAAAAGATGAAAATGTGAAATTCCCATAGGGTCCTATGTTAAACTAAGTCTAGTCATGGTGGCCATCTTGAATTTCCGATCAGCAAATGATTCACAAGTTTAGTACAGGATCACCCAATGATCATTCCTGTAAAGTCACAATTCAATTGGCTTAGTGGTTTCTAACAAGAAGATTTTTAAAATTTCGACCAATCAGAACACATTATGGGCCCTGGCAGCCATGTTGGACTTCCGATCAGCGCCAAAAACAAAAATCTTGTATATGACCATCTAATGAACATTTCTGCCAAGTTTGGTTCAAATCTGTTGCGTGGTTTCAGAAAAAAAGATGAAAATGTGAAATTCCCATAGGGTCCAATGTTAAACTAAGTCGAGTCATGGCGGCCATCTTGGATATGCGATCGGCACAAAAATAACAAATTTAGTAGAGGACCATCCAGTCATCATTTCTGTAATGTTACAATTCCATCGGCTCAGTAGTTTCTGACAAGAAGATTTTCAAAGTTTCAACCAATCAGAACACATTATTGGCCCTGGCAGCCATGTTGGATTTCCGATATGCACCAAAATAACAAATTTAGTAGAGGACCTTCCAATGAACATATCTGCCAAATTTGGTCCAAATCAGTTCAGTGGTTTCAAAGAAGAAGAAGAAAGTATGAAAAGTTTACAGACGACGACGACGACAGATGCAAAGTGATGACAAAAGCTCACATGACCCTTTGGGTCAGGTGAGCTAAAAATAAATATCTAGGCATTCACTGTCAAACATTTTTATCCTTTTTGAAAAGTGTCATAATTCTATTATGAAAATGTGCTTTTCACCCAATTCAAAATCATGTCGAATTCTTTAAATATTTTTTGTCCAGTTTCTATTCCAGTTAAAAAAGGTTATTGTTTACCAACCTATAAAAAAGAATTCACCATTCAGTGATTTCATGTATTACATCACTAGGATGTTTTGAAATTATTTGATCATTATCATTAATACATTAAAAATATATTACATATTCACTATCATTTAAAGTCATTTTAATTAATAGTATACACCTATTTACTGGCTATGAGGACAATAGCAAGTTTATTGTCCCCCGAGACACCAACTATTTCCCGACGCGAAGCGGAGGGAAATAGTTGGTGTCAAGGGGGACAATAAACTTGCTATTGTCCGAATAACCAGTAAATAAGTGTTTTATTATACCAAAGGCAACCTATGAAATCTGAGAAAATATGGCTTTTAAAAAGACACAAATAGAAGTTCTTAATAGTAATATTAAGAAAAAATATCAACAATAAACATGTTTTAACAACAATTCTAACCAGTTTAAAGAATTGATCAACAAGATTAAACTCAATTAAAGTAATCCTCCTCGGAGAGCGAGGCAAATCGACCTGCTTCAGCAGATGCCATTTTATCGTCTGGTAAACAAATAATCGTATCTCTCGGGCATGTAGGTTAAAACACTAAAGATCTGAACCATAAAAGCGTGGGAAAACGTATGCTATTTGAACTGAACTATTTCCCTAGGGATAACAGTCATGATCAGTCATCAAAACTATTTAAACAAAATCAGCAATTGGATTTTTATGTGCAAAATAGTAATTTTATCTGCATTTAATTTGATATAAAAAATATATACTGAGGTATAATAACATTTCACATTATTAATCAAACCACTGAATTTCTGGTATTCAATGTATTTCCAATTCATGATGATTGTTACTGTTAATAAAATATTAATAGAATAATTTTACTTCCTTGTCTCTGACCTAGGATACTTTTATTACAAATGAATAAGTAATGAAATTGTTTTATTCAATGGAACATTTACTTTTTTGTTCATACCTTCAAAAAATCAAAAGAGCTATAAAATTTTAATTGTTAATGTCCAGCATTGAATACCTTGGATTTGACCTTCACATTTTGTTTAATTATTTATGTTTAATATTAAATACCTTGGCTGTGACCTTCAAACGTCCTTACAGTACATCTTCCATTCAACCAATTTTGTCTGAGTCTATACCTCTCTGCAAATACTTTCTTCCACTATAATAAAAGAATGGTTACATTGATTGAAAGAAATTTAAAATTTGAAAAAATTTCATTGAATTGAAGATTCTTCAATATTGTTGGAAAAACATTGGACTAACTATACAGTGAATAGAGTTAATTTATAGAGCAAAATACAAATTAAAATGTATAATAATACGCTTGTTTCGAATCATGTCAATTCTGACTATGTTCCGTCTTTTTCGTGTCTTGACAGACGACTACGACTACGCTATTACTGTGACAACGACAACATATCATAGTCGTAGATGTGCTAGATTATAAGTAATTGTAATATGGAGACGCCAAGAAAACGGCTGAGTACCCCACTTTCTGTCTGATAACAGAAATATATCAACTTAATCAAGACAGGTCGTTTTCCTTTCATGATGCTGACGGCAGTAAATAAAGAAAGAAAACAAATTTAATTTTAAAGAAGTAATTGTCTCTGCATTGAAGTCTTTGATACAAATAAAATACCTTAATTGATATCTGTCTTTTACAGAAAATGCTAAGAATTTTTTAAGTTGAGGAATGTTAAAATGCCACATATCGATTGGAGTTTTCGTTGTGTACATTGAAAGCTCAGTGCCTAACATTCCATCAAAATCATGTGGTCTGGCAGACGAAAATAAAACAAACTTTTGACAGAATGGAAATGATTCGAAACAAGTGTATTGGATGAAGATCTAACTATGAAAATTAGCATTAGGTTTGTGAGTTTTACTTCTGTTAACATCAAGATGTCCTCAATAAAGTTTATCAGTGATTTATATATGAGTTAAGTCATTTTCTCCAGGTGCTCCAGTTTCCAAATAAATCTAACTGCCATTAGACTACGAAAATGAGGTCAATGTCATATGATAAATGTCTGGCAGACATGTACCCTGCATGTTCATCATGTGAATAAAATATGGTAAGCTTAGATAATATGGTAATGGAGAAACTTATCTAATTTCGACAATTTAAATGTAAATTTAACAAAATCAGTAGACCATGAAAATGAGATAAAGGTCAGATGACACAGTCACATGCCCGGTTGATATGTCCCCAGAATGATCAATGTGTGGACCAAACATGGTAAGCTTAGATTGTATGGTAATGGAAAAATTGATCTAATCACAAAAACTTGATATAATTTTTTTTATATTTAAGTCAGGACTGTTCCATTTAAATATACCTGGGAGGGGGGAATGCCACTTATTTCAGACACCCCCACCAATAGAAAAAAAAACCCACCCAACATAAAAAAAAAAATATGGTTTCACCCCCACAACCAACAGAAAAAAAAAATGGCATTCCCCCTCCCAGGTAGACTAGCCCTCAGTAGACAATGAAAAAGTGGTCAAGGTCAGGTAACATATGCTTGGCTGACATGTACACACCATGATCAACGTGTGGACCTAAGCATGGTGAGCCAAGATTGTATGGTTATGGAAAAACTGATCTAATCACAAAAACATGACATTGTTAATGCCGCCGCCAGAACAGCAATACATGTACCTATGTCTCTCCTTCAGCAACTTTTGTCGCAGGCGAGACGAAAATTGCACAAAATATGACATTGACAAAACATACTAGTAATAGTATGCAGTGATTCAGCTAGCACTCGTCACTTTCGTCATTGACGATTGATATTCGAAAGTGACGAGTATTTCCCGTACCCAATTCGCCACTTGAATTTTCAAAGAATCATAAAAAAATGTTTGTAAAAATCCATTTTTCTTCTTCATTTGCTGATTAAAACTAATTAGTTGTCACTACAATGACAATTTTATGACATGTCACAAGCCAATCAACGGATTATAGAATTTTTGTTTTGATTGCGTAATCTTTGATCTCACCTGGCTTGATATACCTGGTTAAAGATAATGATCCCGACAAAGAATTCAATCAATGATAATGATCTTTTTTTTTTTATAGTTATGACATATAGTGTACTCAAAATGCCACAGTGTATTGAAAGTGGACATATTTTTGTAATCGTCATTCATTGCACGATTCGTCACAATGTCCGGAATAACGAACTATTGTTGCCATGTTTCATTTATGAAAAGGTCAATATCATGTTTATTGAAATCTTTCGTATCCATTAAAGTATTTTGAAAGTGATTCTCTCCAAAAGTTATAAATTGTGATTAAAGAAACTTTACAGTACGCATCCACCGAAGCTACTTTGATTTCTACTTTTAAGCAAACGAACTTAATTTATTTATTCCCATTTCTGTGACATGAAATCTTAGTTCTCATATTTAATATGTTCATTTATATGCAACGGTTGGTCATTCAATTCGTTGAAATGCACTGCACGAGGACCCATCAGATTTTTATCGATCTGCATCCGGGTAACAATTGCGTTTTATTTATAGAACTATTTACAAACAGACACGTGTCTGCAATAAAAAAAAATAACTACAGTACAGTACATTTTTATTTCAGTTGTTGCAATTTGATTATGAGGTCTGAGAAATAATTTATTTTACAACTTTCTCCAGTTTTTGACGTTTGTTTATATATATTTTATTACAAGTTGGACCATTGGGCAAATTGGCAGAGGCATATTTTTTTCTGCTGAAGACCACAAATATGAGTTATTACACAGTAACATTTCAAAAAGTGTGGGGGAGGGGGTTATTACAATTTGTGTGGTAGTATTAGACAAAGCACAGTAAGTTTTAAAAAAAAGGGGGGGAGGGTTATTACAACTTGTGTGGTATTAGATCAAAAGTAAATTATTATAAGATTAAGCTCATTATATTCTTGTCTATTCATATTTAGAAAAAAAATTCTGCTCCACAAAAGTGACTAATGGTCTCAAAATCCTGGCTGAAACCCTGAGTATGTCTATATAATACAAACCATAATACTTCCTTCTGGTGACATGTGACTTATAACTTGTTTATGTTCAGCAGCTTTGGATAGCCTCCACTTCTGTTGACAACAAAACTTCCTCCAGAGTGACGGTTCTTCTCCTAACTGTCTCCACAAACAACAAGCCTGTGACGCTCTACACAACGTTACTGTATAAATCAAATGTTTTTAAGATTAATAATAAGAAATGGTTACATCTATTATTTCAATTTTAAAATTTTCTACCAACTCCTGAAAAAAAGATATCCTTGGATGCCTACCATTTGAACAACAAAAATATTGTTTTCCTGGTTCACTGTCTATGATGAGCCTAGGAAACAAAGGTTAAACTGGTTTGAAACTCATATTGGCAAGGCCCTTGTATACATGCAAGCTTGTGACACTGTATCAGTCAATAGTTAATCTAGACATATAAAGTACTGCCCTTCCACCATTTACAATGATCTCGACAACCAAGTGCATTTTACTTTCTAAATTACGACAAGTGTAGGTTAACATGTGAATAATAACAAGAGGCTCATTGTCATGCAAGTGCAGTTTTAAATATGAGCTAAATTTTACTTAAAATAAAAGCACTGACGCAGCAACGGTCAAATTGAAAAAAATCCATTTTAAGTAATGGCATTCATCTCGAATAGAAAGCATAGCATACCTGTCAGACATAATTTTAAAAGGAGACCATACAAGGCCATATTTGTGTCTGTCTCAAGACAGGGCCTGGATTTCCAGCGTCATACATTGTATGTCAGTCTTACCTATGCTTAATAAGTTTAAGATGAGAGGTAATTTGTTCGCTTTGTTGATATTGGTGGAATTGTTGACCATCACTTTTTAAACTTAGCAATTTAGTAATAATCTATATTATTCCATATGCAGTTTAAACAAGTATATCCCTTCTGCGTGACTTTTACAACAATAAAAGAAAAATGTGGATACAAATTAAAATGGTTTGAATTCTCCCAGTATGCTTCAGGAGAGCACAACAGCATAAAATCATGCATGCCATGTTATAATATCCAATAAACAATCAAGCTTGTATTAAGAGGTCACCCTTTGGTACAAAGATAAATTGGTCTTTTAAGACAGGTGACTTCTTAAAAGAGGTTCAATTCATGTGAAATATTCTATTCCAGGTCAAGAAAAATGTGACCTTTTAATGATTGATTTTAATTGATTTTTGGTGTTTAACGCCACTTTCAACAATATTTCAGCTATATCATGGCGACCAGTTTTAGTGGTGGAGGAAGCCGGAGTACCCGGAGAGAACCACCGACCATGGACAAGCATCTGGTAAACTTTATCACTTGCGGCTGCGAGTCGAGTGCACCCTTTTTTGTAATTTACAAAGCCGGGCGCGAACCCACGCCGTATTGGTGATAGGTTTGTATGAGTTGTTAGATCCAGCGACCTAACTCATTGAGCCACCCGTGCCCCTGTGACCTTTTAATACAGGTGACTGCTTTATAGAGGTGACTACATGGGTAGGTATGACTGTATATGATTTCACATAAAATAGTGTTTGATCACAATTTTACTGCCAGAAAAAAAGGTCCAGGATATAATTTTTGTTGTAACATGTTATCTTAATTAGCTGTAGAAATTCGTCATTGACATTACGACACAATTTTATAATATGCACTACACAATTCAATCAAATATGGCCCAGGACTAAAAATGACAATGATAAAGAAGGTCCTCGATTTTTTTTTATGATAACCGCAATTATGTATATAAAATCTGAACACAGATTGTGGAGACCTGAGTCAACATATTTATACATTAATAAGAAACATTCAGGACTCAATTTCTCAAAATATTTTTAAATCAAAATTAAGATTATAAGTCTTCACTAATATTATGGCTGGTTTGTTCAATTAAAACCTTAGACTTAATTTTTTTCCAAGAAATCTTGGCCAAAAGTCTTGTGTCATATTGAAATAAGTTATTTTTATTACATTCAAGGTCATCATAGATCAAGAATGTTATAATACTTCATTCTTTTTTTCCTAATCTTAATTGCTAGAAAATACAATGACAAGTACTATTTCAATAATAATTACAGGATGGAAAAATCAATATGAAAAATAGCAATAGCTAAATAAAAAAAAAAAACACTAGTAGTCAATCTAATTTAAAACATTTATCAAGTAAGTTTGTATTTGTATAAGAAAAATCAATTTTTAACCATCAAAACTAATTTGTCTACATCTAGTTTCATTTGAATGTTTTCTTTTTAAGAGAAACAGGTATATTTTGCAGGTACATCTTCAAAACCTCAATCTCATTAACATATTCAATTATTATCTTTCTTCTATTAAAAATAATCGCTTTACGAGACATTAATAAGATTGATGGAGCAATCAAGTTGATGTCACTATCCCCCCCTTAAATGTGACTTTCCCATGGAACTCTTTGAAGTTCTGTTATTGTTTGTTTTTGTCATTGGCATTTATTGCACCCTAAGATGTATAAAAATACAGACAGTTTCTATAAAGTAATATTTAACATAAAGTTGTTTCACAATTTCTTTAATTTAGCTTTTAATGATATCTATCTCATAGAACTCTCTAATGTTTGTTTTCACGGCCAACCAATGTTTTATCGGTTGGTCAAATTTAATTTAGCTGATAGTCAAATTAAATTTTATTTCTTTCCAAGAACATATTCTATTTTAACTATCAGATTGATTGATTAATTGATTGATTGTTTAACGTCAAGTGAGCAGTATTTCAGCTATATTTATGACAAAAAAACAGGTTGACAAAAATAAATCATGTAGGTTGGTTGGTTTATGGTGTTTAATGCCACTTTCAACAATATTTCTCGTGGCAGTCAGTTTAATTGGTGGAGGAAATCTGTCACAAGTCACTGACAAACTTTATCACATAATGTTGTATCGAGTACACCTTGCCATGAACAGGATTCGAACTCACAACTTTAGTGGTGATAGGCACTGATTGTACAGGTAGTTGTAAATCAAATTACCATATGATCTTGACCACGACAGCCCCCAAATGATGATATAATGGATCTAGGGTAGAAAAAAATTGACACATTGACCTTCTTATCCAGTTAATCATAGCATAAAGACAAAACAAAGTGTATAAGTTATATAATTCAGACAAACCTGGATCAAAATAAGACATAATTTTATGGGCTAAGCTGGTTGGCAACCATGTAAGAATATCTTGGCAGTTTGTAGGACAACCTCGGTGGAGATTTGGACCCATTTTCACCGACAGCAGATGCATCTGGGGCAGATCACAGTACATCTGTAAAGAAAGAAAACAAATTAGAGAAATAAGTTATGATGACCTAAAAAATAAAGAGAAACATGTCATGATGACCTAAAAAATAAAGAGAAACATGTCATGGTGACCTAAAAAATAAAGAGAAACATGTCATGGTGACATTAAAATTAAAGAGAAACATGTCAT
>MJUT01056160.1:674434-699810 GCA_002080005.1 Gigantidas platifrons | reverse complement strand
CAATTTAAACTTAACCTTTATCTCTTATAGTTTTTGAAATATCAGACGAAAAGTATTAAAATTTTGAAAATTTGATGAAAAAAGGGCAATAACTCCAAGATGGGTAATGGGATTTACTTCAAAATTGCAGGGTAGGTAGATCTTAACATGCTACATAATTTTGCAATTTAAACTAAACCTCTATCTCTTATAGTTTTTGAAATATAAGACGAAAAGTATTAAAATTTTAAAAATTTGATGAAAAAAGGGCAATAACTCCAAGATGGGTAATCAGATTTACTTCAAAATTGCAGGGTAGGTAGATCTTGACATGCTAAACATGTATGCAGCTTGAATTTAACATCTATCTCTCATAGTTTTTGAAATAAAGGACAAAATGTACAAAATATGCCTAATTTGCATAATCGGTAGAAATCGGCTGAAAGAAAAATTGCACAGAAAAACCCGTAATATATGTTAAACTACACATTGCCATGTAGCTGCAGTTGAAATTTGAGCTCATTTTAACTTATACTTAAGCAGCAATAGACAATTGAAATTTCATCCTCCCTTTTTTCTATTTTTAGCTTGGCGGCCATCTTGGTTTGAAGTCGGGAACACCGGACACAATTTTGGAAGGGGGCCATCCAAGGACCATTCCAACAAAGTTTGGTTGCAATTGGCCCAGTAGTTTCTGAGGAGAAGATTAAAATGTGAAATGTTGACGGACGGACGACGGACGACAGACGACGGACGAAAAGTGATGGCAATAGCTCACATGACCCTTTTTGTCAGGTGAGCTAAAAAATGTGGTACAGGATAATTATCTAATTATATTTTGTTTATGTTACTTCAATATTGTATTTTCAATCACTTGGAAGGCTGGACCAAGGTGATATATGTTAACAGGCAGAATAAGACAATAAAGAAATAAAAAGAAATAGACAGAATTGCAGTCTGTTTATTGCTTTGCGGTCAATATGGCGAGGCTTGGCAATATAAACACCTACGAATTTACCTATTTTTTTCTTTTATCTCAAGAATGAGATGTTATGTACTATAAATATTATTGTCTTCTCCCTCAGGAACAGTTTTCCTATAGTGTTGTCTAGAGAGGTCTAATGCCCTCACCGTTGGCTCAGGCATATACCTCATCAGACAACACTATCGGGGAATAGTTCCCTCAGAAGAAGGCAATAATAGAATAATGTCCCTGCTCATTAACAGACTTTTACACACATAGTCAAACCTGACATTGCGGTCACCTCTATTCAGCAGTCATCTGTATTAAAAGGTTACCTTTTTCTTTTTCCCCCATCACAAAAATTTCAAATGAAAGCAACCTCTTTAAAGAGGTGAGCACCTGTCTTAAAAGACCACTTTCTCTTTGTCCCAAAGTTGTCCTCTTAAAACAAGTTTGACTATTTTTATATATATGTAGTTATTGATGGTGTATGCACAACAATAATGAATTTTGTTGGTCATTACAGAACAAAGGCAAAACATATGCAGGTGTACAATGTACATTTTCTTGTAAGCAAGTGCAAATTACCCAGTGTCTGATCACATTCTGATACTCTTCACTCATCATCTGTTGTTCATTTGAAATAAAATTTGCCACTCTCATTGAATAATTAATCTCAAATTTAATTGGCACTGTGGCATTTGGAGGGTGGTAGTTATTTGCACTTTAATTACATTTTGCAAGACCAGAAAATTATTTTACACTACTACTTTTTAATGTATTTAAATGAAAAAAGCATTTAAGGATTGATTGCAATTTTTGTTCGGTTCATGAAGAATCAGGTTGTACACACTGTGTAACCCACGTAGCAAATAATCGGAAATAAATCTAAATAACCCCAAAGGTGCCTCATTTAATGAAAATCCCCCGATGGCAACAGCACGCGATGTCTTGAGAACAACGTTTATTTTTAGATTCTGTACATTGACAAATAACCTCAACTTTTTAAACCAATCAAAACACGTATAAAATGACATGTGACTCTAAAATTAATTTATTGTTTTATACAATTTTTTTTTATTTCTGTGAGCTATCGACCAATCATAAAATTTAAGTAGGTTGCAATTACAAATGCCGGATCAGTAACCAGACAACCCTGAATTGGCTGAAACGAATATCATTGTTTCAATTGACCTGTGGGTGATGAGAGGAGTGTATCAGAGCGTGATCAGCCATGAGTTACAGACGATAGTGTAAACACGATCTAATTAAAATTAAATAAAAAAACATCTCATTTTAATTGAAATTGGTATAAACAAGGGATCTATATCAACATAAAATAAAAATGTTCTTGTCATACTCACAGCAAATTTCTCTTTGAACACGTTAGGTTTAATGCCATCCTGTGGTCGTGACGACAGGTTCTTGAGCAAGTCAGTCTTTGAAGAACATTTTGCAACAGTCTTTGACACAATAGGTACATCAGATAAGCTATCACAAACTGGTAAATGAGATCTGGGTTTTTCACAACCATCGGAATTTGGATCAATTTGGTTAAATCGTGGGACTGTTTCATCGTCACTGTCGCTAGAATAGTCGCTCCTTCTGTATTTATAGTAGTCTCTACGACTCTGACAAAAATGTCCCCAAGAGCTAATGGCACACGGAGATTGGAATTTCCACTCCATCTGATCGGAGTCATATGCTTTTCCATTTTCCAAATACTGTGGCGTGGATTGGAGATAATATAATTCATCTTCGTCTTTTTGACTACAACCTTTGCAGAAACAGGGAATATCATGAATATTTATTTCATCGTCCGATTCTAAATGGTTTTCATCTCTTGAATCCATAGACCCTATCCCCCCATCTTTAGATTCATTGCTAAAATTATGATCTGCCGAATTTTTCTGACATAGATACTTTTTTCCAGGCATGGATGACAATTTACGTGAGCAGGGACGTCTCTTTGTAGCTTCTTGATGGTTGGCTCTCTCATCAAAACAGGAACATGTTGTGTCATCACTCGAGGAGTCATTCGTGTGTCCTGTCTCGATGGCCTTGGAGCTTCCTCTATCATCCATAATGTAGCAGTTTCATTTTATCATATTTTTTTTTCCTTTGACCTTTGATCTCTGAAAAATAAACAAAAAATAAAAAAATAAAAACAAATTATTATTAATTTTGTAAATATTTAGATAACCATCATGTTTTACAAAACAATTTGTATATTTATGGAAACATTTGATGCAATATTCCCTATTTTTATTTGAAATGAAACCATAAATCAAAATAGATGAATTCCAATTATCTATTTTCAGACTAGAAATACATATCTGATGTGATATCATGTATATATATAAATCAAAGCAAAATATATATGGAAATAATAATATATCAATTAGTTTTACACAAAAAACAACAACATAGCTTTTACAAAATTTTAAACAGATATCCCATGGTTGGGAGGGGTATCTGCAAAAAATACCTGTTGAGAGACAAAATAAGTTCCCCCCCTACCCCCCTCCCTCCCACTCAATAAAATTAATATGAAAAAAAATTAATGTCCTATAAACATATACAACTGTACGTAATTCTAATAATCAAATCCATATCCAATATGTATTTCATCAAATTTTGAAAACACATGTAATTAAAATTGTAGTTTTTCCCAAAAAATTGCCCCAAAAAACCAACACGAAAATATCTTGAAAAAGATGAAAATAAATAATTTCCTGAACTGAAACTTACAAATTATCAGTTTCACAACAGATGCCAAAAATTTTTTTTTGTCGTGGTAAACTGATCATCGATGATGATAAAAGATTGATACCCATTTCAGTAATTGTATCCATTGATTCCTGATATAATTTACAGAATGATTATCAAATAATACACATATGCATGCTATCTTGGAATGCATATCTATTTATAAACATATATATATATATTATACTTGTCAGGAACTGCCTCGAGTGCGGTAGATCGTGTGTTCGAGTCAAACCAAAGACTATAAAATTGGTATTTGGTATTTGTTGCTTCTCCGCTGAGCACACAGCATTTAGGAGAAAGAGCAAAGACTGGTCGGCTCGGAGTCAGAATAATGTGTCAGAGTAGAGCGACATATCTACCAGCAGACTGTTGTTTCAGTGAGCTAGCACTATAAAAATCCAACTCAGGATGTTGGCCTAGTACAAAGCAGACCTCATCATCATCTCATTGAAAATTAACTTGTTCTATCCATGAATCCATGATGTACATGTAGCTGAAAAATTGCTGAATTGGTATTAAACAACAATCACTCACTCACTATACCTGTCATGAAATCTTTGTTCATGTTTAAGTTTGGATATTCAAGATTATGATCACTTTTTATAGTTCCAGCATATTTTACACCAAGATCCACATGTATATCACAATTAACAGACTATGGTTAGAGAGGATAGCAAGGATATTTATATCCAACTGACAGGTGGTCATGAAATCCTTTGCCTTGGTCTCATGTTTGTGGTCAGTAACCTTACCCATTCTTAACTTTATTCAGCTATTTGTCATTTGTCATTGATATTCAATTAGCCATCAACATGTCAAGTGATATTGAGACATTATAATTAGTTAAAATGTTTGTTTGTATAATGGTGTTTAATGTCACTTTCAACAATATTTCAGTTATTTTACGGGGATCAGTTTTATTGCTGAATACAATTATGACCTTTTTCGACCAATTGGATTGCTTGATGCAAACAAAGCAGGTTAATTCTAAATTATAACCCTTTCTTAGTTGTCTAAGCACCAATTGCTTTGGACTGGATTTGGATTTATGGTGTTTAATGCCATTTTCTACAATATATTAGTTTTATCGTGGTGGTCAGTTTTATTGGTGGAGGAAACCAGACTACCCAGAAAAAACCACCAACCTGTCGCAAGTCACCGACAAACTTTATCACATAATGTTGTATCAAGTACACCTCGCCATGAGCGGGAGTCAATCTCACAACTTTAGTGTTGATAGGCACTGATTGGACAGATAGTTGCAAATCCAACTACCATACAATCATGACCAAGACTGTCCCTTCATTGGATGATAACATAGGGTCTTTTGCATATGACCTATAATGGGTTTTCTTCAGATCTCTCAATTCAAGATAGGGCCTGGGTGGCTCAATGAGTAAGGTTGTTGGATCTAACAGCTCATACAAGCCTATTATCAATACAGCGTGGGTTCGTGCCTGGCTTTGTAAATTACAAAAAAGGGTGCACTCGACTCGCAGCCGCAAATGATCAAGTTTACCAGTTGCTTGCCCATGGTCCTCTCCGGGTACTCCGGCTTCTTCCACCACTAAAACTGGTGGCCATGATATAGCTGAAATATTGCTGAAAGTGGCATAAAACACCAAAAATTAAAATTTTATTCATTTAATTCAAGATATATCTGTAAAGGGGAACAATGGAGAGATGTGATTTTAATCAGATCATTATTCTTCTAAGATTATTTATAGGTAAACGATGCAATTACTGTTATGAATATGCATGAGTTTTCAATTGCCGTTATGAATATGCATGAGTTGACTGGGTACATTCAAATCTTTTTTGAAAATCCTGAATTTTGACATATTTGTTGCTAATTGCTAATTAATTTCTCATGGTTGTATAAGCAATATTGACTGTAGTTCATAAGAGGTTTGCTTTCTACTCAAGGGAAGACAAAATGCAATTTATAAAATGATGAAAAAGTTAAGAATAAGCTTGTGTAAATCGAAAGGAAATCCATTTCAACTGTTACCCATGAGACCAGAAATGATAGCATTATTAAATAATATTTCTAGATTTTGAAAAATCAATGTTTCTTGTTGTTTTAAGGTTTCAATCTTGAGATTATACATTAATTACCCAATATTTGAAAGCAGTATGACTGGAAAATGGGAATTTAGAGAAAATAAATATGATAGACAATTTTTAGTAGGTCTACTGCACGAATTGTTTAAAGGAACATGAAGCACATACAATGTAATGTCATCTTTAATTTTCCCTTGATAAAGAGAAGTGAAATCAGAAAAATTAAAAAGTCTAGCGTTCTACATCATAAAACAAGAGGCTCACCCGAGCCTGAATCACTCAAATAAACAATCTTTTATTTAAAGGTGACAATTGTACATTTCAAAACGGTTTTGAGTTTTGACTAAGGATCAGCTCCTAATTATCCTCGAGATAGATTCTTACAGCTAAAATTTAAGTAGATTCTGGCTTGACATATGGTAGAATTGGTTAATTAATTTTTTTCCCAATTTTTAATAACAGTGGCCATCTTGGGTGGAGTTCAGACCTATCTGCTACAAATAAGAATGGGGACCATCCAAGGACTATTCCCCCAAGTTTGATTCAAATTGGGGGATTAGATTCAGAGAAGATTGTTTAACAGTTGTTTGCTTAAACAAGCCTCATTTCTGTAATCAACATAGAGAACAAGTATAACTTTGACAGAAAAACAGGCAATATATGTGAATGAGCTCTTAATTATACCTCTTACAGGCAATATATGTGAATGAGCTCTTAATTATACCTCTTACAGTTACAATTTGGGCCAATTCTGGCTTCAAATAAAGTTGCTTTGGCCCATTTAAGAATATTCTGTTCTTAGTAATGGTGGCCATCTTGGAGAGAGTTTGGACATATTAAAAACAATTTAGAATTGGGACCATCCAAGGTTTTGGTTCAAATTGGCAAAGTGGCTTCTGAGAAGAAGATTAAAATGATAAAAGGATGACAGATGACGACACTGAACACCAAGTGATGGCAAAAGCTCACCCTGACTTTTAGTTGCATGAGCTAAAAAAAATTAACACAGTTAATACATTGTATTAATGAAATGAAGTAAACAAGTTCTATTTCAAAACTTTATAAACTATACCGTTTTATCTATGCAGCGATCTACGAGATATTTTTCATTACAATTTTTACATACCAGCCTTAGTGCAGACATGACTTCAGAACTGCATTATCAATGGATAACGAATTTCTTTCTAAAATCAAAGATGGACCAACGGCGTACATTTTCGTTTTATTTTTCTTAACACTAGCTAAGAGGTAGCTTCATGTATTGTTATTGTACATGTATTAAGAAGGTTTATAAGGAAATGGTGAACATAACTATATCTGTTTTTTTGCAACATTACCACCATCATTTTCAGAGATACTCTGATATTTTGTATTCAGAAACACCACAAGGAAGATCCAACTACCATACAATCACTACCACGACAACCCCGATAAAATATGGATTAAAACCTTAAATTATTTCTCCAATATCTTTTAGGAATGATGTAAATAATTAGTAGGCAATTTGGATGTAAATGAATATGAGAGACTATCCAACTTCACACTAATACAAATCAAAGTAAAGGAATAACACTTTTATTGCTTTTCTACGTCACATTGTCTTTATTTTCAAAATCATAACAAGACAACTAAATGGTGCGATTGTTATGAGTTTGGTTTGGTTTATGTTGCTTAATGCCACTTTCAATGATATTTCAGTTATATTGTGACAGTCATGTTATGCAGTTTTATTGGTGGAGGAATCAAGAGAAAACTACCGACCTGTCGCAAGTCACTGAGAAACTTTATCACATAATGATGTATCAAGTACACCTCGCCATGAACGGGTTTGAACTCAAAACTATAGTGGTGATAGGCACTGATTACATGTAGGTAGTCGTTACCATACAATCATGACCAAGACGGCCCCCTGTTATGATTTAACAGTATCATATTTGTCTTAACACATGCATTTTGTTAAGAAGTTTGTAATGTATTTCCCCCAGTTTAAATTTCTAGACTTGACTTGTCAGACATTTCAGAGAAAAAGATACCAAAGGGATAATCAGATGCCATAAATCAAAGGTCAGACAACACAATGGCCAAAAGAAAAAGGACAAAACATTACACAGTAAACTAAAGATTGTGCAAAGCAAACCCCACGTGCACTAATAACCAGGGGTAAACTCAGGTGCTCCGTATATTCTATAACATGGGGACACCTTCTCTCAACGTTCATTCAGAAAAGCAAAAAGTATACATACAATTGAACCAACTTATCATTTATATTATATTTATAAATATATAATATTGCTACATTGCTTGGCCTCTGTTTCAAAGATGTCATTGATCTTGTAATACCCTATGTAGAAATGTGTGAAATAAAACTATGAACAAATATGAAAACAACATGTCTATCATAGATGACTTATTGTGGAAGTCAACTGATATGTAGCAGTTTGATACTATGCATTAGGTTTCCTCTACTAATAAACTGACTGCTACAATATAACTGAAATATTGTTGAAAGTGGTGTTAAACACCATAGCCCTAACCCTGATATTTATATTACTGTTTCTGATATATATTAGAAAGTTAATTGAGGAAAGAAAACAAATGAAATCAAAATTCAGAAATGTTTAGATCTGTCATACTTTATTGTTCCCAATCAAATTCTTAAATTTATTTTTATATAGTTTTAAGTAAAAACTGATAAAAGGCTGTTGGCCACTGGTCCCCCGGCGCCAAGGTTATATAGTAAGATTAAATTTTGAAACTACTGTAAACTAGAGGGTCAGGTGAGCCTGTATCACTCATAATTCTGAAAGGGAACCATCCAAGGACCATTTTGAAGTAAAAAAAGGGGAGTAACTCTGGTTAGATTTGTCGAAAAATCATCATTATCGAACTTGACCTAGATATTCATGAGATACAATTACATACCAAACCTAGTTTCAATCTGACTTTTTGTTCACAAGTTATAATTTGGAAACCAAAATATTAGCAATTTTGAAGAAAAAAGAGGGGAGTAACTCTGGTAAGATTTGTCGAAAAATGATCGCTATCGCACTTGACCTAGATATTCATGAGATACACTTACATACCAAACCTAGTTTCAATCTGACTATTTGTTCCCAAGTTATCATCTGGAAACCAAATATTTAGCAATTTTGAGGTATAAAAAGGGGCACAACTCTAGTAAAAATAGTCGAAAAATTGTCATTATCAAACTTGACCTAGATATTCATAAGATACACTTACATACCAAACCTAGCTTCAATCTGACTTTTCATTCACAAGTTATCATCTGGAAACCAAAAAGCACACGGACGGACGATACCCATTTCTATAGTCCCCTTCAACGAAGCGTCGGGGGACAAAAAATGTACTGGTCTGAACAAAGTTTTATTGGTCTTGGGCCTGAGGACCAGTGCTCATCGTGAGGACAGAAATATTATGTTTGTTTAAATAGAATCTAAATTAAATTACTAGTAACTGCAATGTGAGAATTTCAATATGGCAAGGATGATATATTTAGGATAATAAGCCAAGAAAAATTCTAGTTCTTGATAGATCCTTTTTTAATTCTCCCAAAGGTTTTCATGTTTCAATTTACACTAACAAGTGTGATATATTATTACACTTTAGAAGCATGTACAATAAGAAGCTAAGCTTGTCAAAAACTGAAGAAGGCAATCATACAATGTAACAATATGTGAAATTGGTTTTCTCCAATTATGATCTAAGATGTGTGCAAGAGAGGAAAATTGAGTTTTATGTATTTTTTTTTATTCCAAACTTTATGAAAGGAATGTTTAAACAGTGATGGTCAACAATTTCACCAATATCAATAAAATGAAAAATAACCTCTCACCTTAACTCATTGAACATATACAAAAAAAGACCACAGCATATGAAGTTAGGACAGGCATAAAAACGTGGCAGGGTTAAACCTGTTAATGGAATCTCAACTATTCCCTCTTTATAAACTGCTATTTCCCATAGTCACATGTAAACACACACATATATACATATACATCTCCTTCAAACAAATAAATAAATTCGTGACTTTCTGATTTCAAAATCATTTGCTGTTCTCTGGAATTTATGATTTTTCATCAATATTAGAATTACAACATATACATGCAATAACTCAATTCATAATATAAGTCTCCTTTTTTTTTAATAATAAAATTATTTAATAATAATGAAATTTTTTTTTTAACTAAAATTGCATTTAAGTGTACCTACCTGAAAATGAGATATAAAATCCTTCAAACTATCGAATGACCAAATTAAAACATTTTAATGATTATGTAAAAGTCTGATGAAGCTTATATTAAGCCATGTATAATTGATGATTTTCTACTATCCATCCTCACCTGTCTTGCTAAGATATTGATTCCGGCAATGCTTAACAAGACATCCCCATCACATGCTTTCTAGAATAAAAAATGTCCATGACATTGCAATGTAAACTTACTTAATGGATTTTAAGATCAATTTTCATCATTGTCTAAAAATCTTCTGATTAGGTGTAGTAAACACAAAAGGTTTTCACCTGATGTGGCAAAATAATATTGCCATAGTTATAATGAACCTTGGAAAATAATTAATACATCACAAAAGGACATTTTCCTTGAACAAATAATCTAATGTAAATGGCTCATAGAATCTAATGAAGGAAAATATAGGCTTCTATAAGTCTGTATAAACAATGTCGAGAGCGGAGCTAGTGAGTGATTGTAGTTTAACGCCAACTCTGGAATTTTTCAGCTACCCCGTTATGTCATGGCGAGAAAAAATTAATTTTCAATGAGATGATAATGAGGTCCGCTTTGAACTAGACCAACATGATTAGTTGGATTTTTATAGTGCTAAATTTTTGTAGCTCCCTGAAACAACAGTCTGCAGATAGAATGTCGCCCCACTCGGACACATTATCCTGATTCCGAGCCAACCAGTCTTTGCTCTTTCTCCTCAATGATGCATGCTTAGCGAAGAAGCAACAAATACCAATTTCATAGTCTTTGGTTTGACCTGATCTGGACTTGAACCCACGCTATACCGCACTCAAGCTTTTTATTCATAGTGTCAGTTGCCATCTTGGGGTTCCAATCAACTCAAAATACATACATTTGGTAAAGGATCACCTAAGCTTATTGTCAAATGAGATAGAGATATCAGACAAGAATAATTATCAAATATTTTCCAATATGGTTCAATAATTTTATTGTATGTTAAATTTGCAATGTGGAGGTGACTGGTGGCCATACTGGATTTCCGATCAACACATATACATATTTTGTAAGGGTCATACAATGATTTTTCATATGTATAACTTGTGTTCTATTCAAGCTTACAGCTTCTGAGAAAAAAAAAATTATTACTTTCCCATAGGGTCTATGTTAAGACTATCATGATAAGGCAGCCATCTTGATTTTCCAATCAACAAAAAAACTGACATTGGTATACGTAGATCACCATCCAAGGAACATTTCAGTCTAGTTGGCTCTCAAATTGTTGTTTGGTTTCAGATAAGAATACATGTCTACAGAATTGCATGAGGGAAAAAAAAAACATTTTAAAACTTTGCACACAAAAAACACACACATTAAAGTTGAATGAAAAAAAAAGTTTTGAATTCTGAAGTACCCCCTTTTTTTTTGGCTCCTTTATATCAAAAACAGTAATAGTTACACAATAACACTACGATTTCTCTGAAAGGGATTACCTTCGAAATTTGCTAATGGCAACGACACGTCGACATACCCATAACATATATGACCGTTGGTTCAAATAAAAAACAAGTACCGTAAACATTTTTTTTTATGATTTAGTCGGTCATGTGCAAAAACTTACCGCTATTAACTACTTTATCAACATATATTATGCAATGTTTAAATGAATGAAAATACATTAATAATACATGTATCAGAATACATGAATCAGAAAATTATTAAACTTCTAATCAATGAATGCTATGTCAAGGCTTGAAATTCAATCTACAATTTTTTTATCTTTTTTTTTTTTTTTATTAATTTTGATTCAGCCAATCCCACTCATAATTAACTAGGTATATTGAACTAATGGTAAATGAAACGGTTTGTATAACATACAACTAACAGGATATTACAATAATCTGCGTCTAAACGTAGGATGCTGCTCTCATATCTAATTAAAGTCAGAGCAGTTTTAATTATACGACATCATCTAAGGGGAAACAAAACAGGTTTCTTTTAATACAGTGAGTGAGTGATTGTTGTTTAATGCCAACTCTGCAATTTTTCAGCTATATGACGGCGAGAACAAGTTAATTTTCAATGAGATGATGATGAGGTTTACTTTGTACTAGACCAACGTGCTTATTTGGATTTTTATAGTGCTAGCTCACTGAAACAACAGTCTGTTGATAGACATGTCACCCCCCCCCCCCTCAGATACATTATCCTTATTCCAAGCCAACCAGTCTTTATTCTTTCTATGTGCTTAGCTGAGAAGCAACAAATACCAATTTTATAGTTTTTGGTTTGACCTGATCGGGACTCAAAGCCATGATATAAAATGTACAGCACTCCAGGTGAGCAGCTAACCACCATCGATACGGTTCTTTTTCAATACATGTTCTTTGATTCTAGTACATGCATCATTGACATGTAAATTTTAAGTTATGTCAAAATAATTGATTTAATTACCAGTACACTTTCATTCCTATTTTGATTGATTGATTGATTGGTGTTTAACTTTAGCAAAATTTCAGCTACATGGTGTCTTGAACAAATTTTACAAATTACCCAGTAATTCCCTCAACTACAAATGTATATAAGACCCGTATACATGTATAATATTAGCAACAAGACATATATATTTGTTTGATCAGGTGGGCTTAATTTGAATCTTTCCTTATCATCAACATACTTGCAATACTCAATTAAAAAAACATAAGCATACATTGTAAGACAATGTACAGTACATCTAGGAGTATTTTCTCTACTAGGTACATGTATTTTAATTAAAGAGAATTTTGCACAGAAGTGAATATTATCCAATTTAATTATCCCCAGAGGTAACAAATCTTCCAATAAAATGGCTTATTGTATGAGATTTCTCTATAATACTCTACTTTATCTTTCATTTGAGAATTGTAAACACCAATATATTCATTCTCTCAATCATTCAGGTGGGTGAAAAACTAGAAAATCTTCTAATAATTAAAAAAAAAAAAAAAAAAAGTAATATAGTTGAAAAAAAATAAACTGGCATATTAATCTTATAGAATGTAACAATTGTATTGTCAAAGATCTTCACATAATTCACTCCTAGCTTATTTTCTTACAAAAACTAATTAAAGGAAAATTTGAAGAAATTGTATCAACATGACAATGCACAAGTTTCTCATCTTTTAACAAATAAAAGGAAAAATAACCAATATGGCATACAGGTAAGATAAGGGTTAGCTATATAGGGTTACGGTGTATAACGCAGGTCAGTTTCATTGGTGGAATCCGGAGTACCAGGAGAAAACCATCGACCAGTCACAAGTCACTGACAAACTTCATCACCTAATGTTGTATCGAGTACACCTCACCATGAGCAGAATTCGAACTCTTCCAACGTTAATTGTGATTAAGGCACCGATTACATAAGTAGTTGTAAATCCAACTACCATACAATTGCGGTAACGTAGACACCCCAGTAAGATGAAATCGTCAAAGACTGTATGTACAAAATGTATATTACCATTCGTAGTCAACACTAAAATTGTAATAATTCTACACAAAAAAACGTATATATGTATAAGTTATGTACAACAAAAAAACAGCCGTTCTCACAAATACATGG
This sequence comes from Gigantidas platifrons, assembly GCA_002080005.1. Lineage (NCBI taxonomy): Eukaryota > Metazoa > Mollusca > Bivalvia > Mytilida > Modiolidae > Gigantidas > Gigantidas platifrons. The sequence goes on along the minus strand of MJUT01056160.1, from coordinate 686,210 downwards.
GATTCACTTTGAATCAACAATATATAAAAATCCTTTTTTATTTAAGAAATATTTAAAATATAAGAAGCTTAAGAACAAGTTAACAAACTAGAGGCTCAGATGAGCCTGTATCGCTCACCTGACATATCTAAGTCCTCTTAAGAATATCTGCATGCCGAATACATCTAAGTTACTATTCAAATCCCATGGCAGCCATCTTGGATGGAGATCGTGGTCACCGGACACAATTTTAAAAGTATACTACCCAAGGACCATCCATGCCATGTTTGTTTTAAATTGACTGACTTGTTTCAGAGGAGAAGACTTTTAAGCAATTTTCCCATAGGATCCTACATGTATGTTAAAACTATGTCCACTGATGGCGGCCATCTTGGATGGAGGTTGGATTCACAGGACATAATTTTAAGGACCATTCATGCCATGTTTGCTTTAAATTGACTTACTGGTTTCAGAGGAGAAGACTTTTAAACATTTTTTCCATAGGGTCCTATTGAACTTCCGATCAGCAAACGATTCACAAGTTTAGTACAGGATCACCCCATGATCATTCCTGTAAAGTCACAATTCAATTAGCTTAGTGGTTTCTAACAAGAAGATTTTTTAAATTTCGACCAATCAGAACACATTATGGGCCCTGGCAGCCATGTTGGATTTCCGATCAGTGCCAAAAACAAAAATCTTGTATATGATCATCTAATGAACATTTCTGCCAAGTTTGATTCAAATCTGTTTCGTGGTTTCAGAAAAAAAGATGAAAATGTGAAATTCCCATAGGGTCCAATGTTAAACTAAGTCGAGTCATGGCGGCCATCTTGAATTTCCAATCAGCAAACGATTCACAAGTTTAGTACAGGATCACCCAATGATCATTCCTGTAAAGTCACAATTCAATTGGCTTACAATGTAGTGGTTTCTAATAAGAAGATTTTTAAAATTTCGACCAATCAGAACACATTATGAGCCCTGGCAGCCATGTTGGATTTCCGATCAGCGCCAAAAACAAAAATCTTATATATGACCATCTAATGAACATTTCTGCCATGTTTGATTCAAATCTGTTGTGTGGTTTCAGAAAAAAAGAAGATAATGTGAAATTCCCATAGGGTCCAATCTTAAACTAAGTCGAGTCATGGCGGCCATCTTGAATCTCCGATTGGCAAACGATTCACAAGTTTACTACAGGACCACCCAATGATCATTCCTGCAAAGTCGCAATTCAATTGGTTTAGTGGTTTCTGGCAAGAAGATTTTCAAGGTTTCAACTAAATCAGAACACATTATTGGCCCTGGCAGCCATGTTGAATTTCCGATCTACACCAAAAACCCAAATTTCGTAGAGGATCATCCAATGAACATTTATGGCAACTTTGGTTGAAATCTGTTCAGCGGTTTCAGAAAAGAAGAGTTAAATGTGAAAAGCTAACGGACGGATGACGGACGCTTACCCATGACAAAAGCTCACATGGCCTTTGGCCAGGTGAGCTAAAAATCATCCAATCAGAAACAAGAATTGCCTGTGGCGGCCATGTTTGTTAATGATTCAGGACAAAATGTGCAATCTTTAGAGAGGACCTTCTATAGATGCTTCCTACCAAGTTTCAGTTCATTTGGTTGAGGGGTTTCAGAGGAGAAGATTAAAATGTGAAAGGTTAACGATGACAGATCCCAAGTGATGGCAAAAACTCACATTGCCTTTGGCAAGGTGAGCTAAAAATGTTTGTCCTTTTTAGCAGAATGATTATCATGAAAATATAGTCAATGTACAAAATGTATATATATACATGTACATCAAATTTGCGCCTCAGCTTTAAAAGTTCATAAAACATGGAAAACTATTGTTTAACCTTTACTTAATTAATAAACCCAAATCAATGATGTCTTCAACCTATACCAACATTTACATTTTTATACCTATCTTTTAAAATGTTGGCATATGTTAATGAACATAATCAATAACAGCTGATTAAGGACAGGTGTCACATGGAACAATACTCAATGGTTGTAAATACAAAGTGATGGAAATCATGACAATCAGCTCAGATCAGAATTCTCTTTGACACTGGAGACTTGATAAATTCTATTATAAAATAACATAGAAAATGATCAGATTTTTTTATGTCAGAAAGATCACACCATTTAATTGACATGAAGTAATATTTGTCAAACAAGAGCATCATTGTGATGTTTCTTGTTCTTGTATAAGGAGCAACTTACCAAATAAATTCTTTTTAAAGAGATCAAAAAACACAATTTCAGCCTTAATTTTTTTCTCTCACCTACTTGACCGAAAGCCAAATTTATAAAAATATTCTTTTTATTCAAGCAAATTCCTTCATAATTTTCACTTGTCATATAACAGTGAAATATTGTTGAAAGTGACATTAAACACAATAACCCTAACCCCATAACTCCTATGTAAACAAGAAATGTGTGCATCACAAAATACGCCCGTCCATATATAAATTATCAAACGGTATAATGGTAATGACCCCAAAATAAATAGGGTTCTTCCCCTTCCACAGGGGAATCATGTGGCCAAGTTTGGTAAGGATCCAATATACAGAACTAAAGTTATCGTGCAGAAACGATCCTGTTGTCAAAAATTATATTTATAGTAATGGTGACCTTGACCTTTGACCTAATGATCCCAAGATAAATAAGGTTCTTCCCCTTCCACAGAGGAATCAAGTGGCCAAGTTTGCTAAAGATCCAATATACAGAACTAAAGTTATCATGCGGAAACGACCCTGTTGTCAAAAATTATATTTATAGTAATGGTGACCTTGACCTTTGACTCCAAAATAAATAGGGTTCTTCCCCTTTCACAGGGGAATCATGTGGCCAAGTTTGGTAAAGGTCTGATATACAGAACTAAAGATATCATGTGGAAACTATCCTGTTGTCAAAAATTATATTTATAGTAATGGTGACCTTGACCTTTGACCTAATGATCCCAAAATAAATAGGGTTCTTCCCCTTCTACAGAGGAATCATGTGGCCAAGTTTGTTAAAGATCCAATATACAGAACTAAAGTTATCATGCGGAAACGACCCTGTTGTCAAAAATTCTATTTATAGTAGTGGTGACCTTGACCTTTGACCTAATGACCCCAAAATAAATAGGGTTCTTCCCCTTCCACAGGGAAATCATGAGGCAAATTTGTTAAATATCCAATACACAGAACTAAAGTTATCATGCGGAAACGAGCCTGTTGTCAAAAATTATATTTATAGTAACAGTGACCTTGACCTTATGACTCCAAAATAAATAGGGTTCTTCCCCTTCCACAGGGGAATCATGTGGCCAAGTTTGGTAAAGATCCAATATACAGAACTAAAGTTATTGTGCGGAAACCTGTGTGGACGCCCGCCGCCCGCCATACCCAATCACATAATACGGCCCGTCTCGAGACGGGCGTATAAAAAGTCAGAAAATGAAAATTGTTTACTTACATGTTGCAAGAAACTTATTTATCTGAAAGATTGAATATGATGCAACTTAAATTCAACAATAATGTACATGACTATTCTTCATTTGAGTAATTTTGTTTATACATGACATAGGTAGTGACCAGAACAGGTCAAATTTTCAGCATCAATGACCTTTTATAACTAACTGTTAGTGATGTTAAACATCAACCAATTCAATGATAGATGACAACAACTACTAAATGTATTTTTCTGACCAGGATTCCTTATAAAATCTTATCTCAAGAGTATGTACTATATTTGACAAAAGTAGAAGCATGATAAGCACACAGACTGCAGAATCTAACATTTGTTGTGCTAGCTGATGATTCTGTTGTGGTATGGCCTTAAATACAATTATGAAGTCGTACATGTGTTCACTGACCAAAACAAAATAGAGAAATCTTAGAAAATATGGTCTTTCATTGGTCTAAGATACAGATATCTTTTTCTCTGTTTAATATATTTTCTTACTTTCTCATACATTGTTAGTGATAGGAAGTAACACTCCAAATACATAAGAAATTTTGAAAGATACATGTACATATATACTTGTACATTAAACAGAACAGTAGATACATTGTATATATCCATATCACCAAGATGAGCGATTCATATCACAGTGAAATACTATGCTACAGTATGTAAATGTTCATGCGGCAAGTTGTATATCAGTACGGGTGATCGGTAGTTTCGGTGTTTCTTTTTTATCACTTTATCTAAAGTAAATTTTTTTCAAAATATAATTTAATTGTGCAAAAATCTAAATCTATCTAGCATTTTGTATAAAAATATATTAAACAATTTTAAATGCTGTGTAAACACCAAAGCCAATCTATTGTTTGTGAATTAACAATTGTGGGAGAAATGTGATTTAGATTTTTCAAAAGTGGGAGAAACATGAACTCTGACTATCTATAAACAACAGTGAACTTGAGAACACTGCATTTAAACACCTGTAATTACAGGTCATTATCTATATCAGGAAGTGTCAACCATCCATTGATTTATCATTAACTTATAAATGAAATGTCAGATCAATTAGTTTGACCATGTTGACTATGAAACCACTTATTAAAAACACCCAGGATTAATTATAGATCTATCTGATAGAATGTGTCACTATCTTTACATACAATGTGAGAGTTTTCATCAACATCCATGAGGGAGCAAGTGTATGGGTATCAATTTACATACATTGTGTTGTCTGCAAAAAAGCGGGAAAGATCATATCACATGTATGACTTGGTATCACTATAAAAGTATAAGAAAGTAAGAAAATTGAGCCAACTTGTGAAGGTTGACTTCGCTTTCTCATTGGTCAAAAGCTAAGTTCAAGTCGCCTTGTAATTTTGAAGAGTCACCCTATGTCGCCTATATGGTATGCCTCTGACTGTAAGGTATACATACAATGTATGATACACTGTAATTTGTATATATCAGATCTACCGGTAGTGCATCTTTGCTAGCCAAGGGTTACGATCTGCTCCTCTTCTCTCCACCCTTGGAAGATTAAGTCAGAACTTTGTAATTCCCACGTATCGTCCTCTAGCGGATTTATGAAGTTCAGCCCATTTGCATTACATCATTATCAACCAATGAGAACGGTTGTACTATTACCTGTTCGAAGAGATGTAGCCTTAAGACTTCAGTTAATTGAGCAAATACTTAAAAAGTTTCTGTAAATGTCATTCTTCTGTGTTTGGGGTCAAAGATTCATGACAAAGTCTACCATTTTCTCCCCATGTCGCCATTGTTTACATTTTTCTATCTCTACATGTGATCGTTGCGTGATATTTTGTTAGACGTATTTTGATTGGACGCAGCCACCAACAGCTGCATCGAATAGAAAAATAAACTGTGAGGACCCGAAATTCCGACTTAATCTGCCAAGAGTGGAGAGAAGAAGAGCGGATCGTAACCCTTGGCTAGCGAAGATGCTGGTAGTGTAATCCGGAAAATTAAGTGACACTGTAGTGTAAATTAATAATTATATGGACCATCTCATTAATTTGGGTTTGCATTTCACCAGGTGTAAAGGGGATTGGATTATGGTGTTTAATATAATTTTCAACCATATTTCAGCTATGATGGTAGCGGTCAACTTTATTGGTGTAGGAAACTGGATTACCCAGAGAAACCACCAACCTGCCATAAGTCACTGACAAACTTTATCGGGATTCAAACTCACAACTTTAGTGGTGATAGGCACTGATTGCACAGATAGTTGTAAATCCAATTACCATACATTATGTACAATATTCATGACCATGACAGCCCCTTGTGAAAAAGGGAGAAAGAATACACAACTACATGTAATATTACATGTGCTACACTTCAAATTTGGAAAGCATTACAGTTTTACATATGTCTATGTTCTGTTATGAATTAAAAAAAATACTTTCCTTAAATTCAGGTATCAGATGATGAATCTAGAACTCACACAAATGAATTCATGGCCTTAGCGCAATGGAGGCAAATGCCTCACTTTTGAAACAGCAAGTATAACCTTTGAAAACAAATAAAATCTTTTTTTCTCCACAATTTGTCTAATTTCACCCATAAATCCATTGCTAATATCACGGATTATAAATTCATTTGACATAATATTCGATTAACAGTTGTTAGACAGTGACAGTGTTATTCGGCAGCTGTATGTCATAAATTCAGATGAAAAATTATGAGAATATTCGAAGTTGCTCCCGCAAAAAAACATTGCAGAAGATGATGGAAAGTCATCAAGTCACTTCACAATTGGTTGAAGACAGGGTCGTTAAAACGAAAATTAGATGAAGGTAACTTTCAAAACATCAGTGTGGATTTGCATATTCCATGCTATGAATGAAATAACACATTTACCAGATTCCCAGAAAAAATATGTCTAGAAAATCCAACTAACTGGCAATATCTAGAATAACACTCAAACAGGTCTGAGGAATTGCAAGTATCTATTCTCTGTATGCAACCTTATATCTTTATTTCATAAGAACTACATGTAGATCAATAATAAAATTTTTATGGTTACCAGAATGTAAGCAACAGCTAAGAACTATGAAATAACACATGCAGATACATGTACAAATGTATGAGATACTACCCAATAAATAGTTAAACAATCTTAGGCTTCACATTCAATTGCTTAACATTTAACTCGGAAAACTGTGGTATAAATATTACTTAACTGTCTAAAAAAAAATGAAACAAGTCAATTTAGTCATGCTGGCCATGGTGTTCTTTGCCAGCTCCAATCATACAGCTGCCATATGATTGTGCTGTCCAGTGCTCACAGAATATTTACAAATTCAAATAAAAAGTTATTGCCTATTCAGTACTCACAAGTATAAGTTGCTTTATTTATACTCAACAGAAAAGCATACAAATTAGGAAAGAAGCGACTTTTAATTTCAAAGGGAAACAGTCATAAAGTTTAAGGAAGATCATTACAAAGTTATAACGTGACAAAATATTCACTCAATTACCAATTACACAGTACGGTACCTCAAAAGAAATGTTTTGCCAATTCTAAATTCAACATTGACAGGGTTTCAAAATTAATTAGGTCATAGAACATGGCTTAATAATTTTGTGAAAAAGTTGTTTAAACTTTTGAGAAATCGTTATGCATATTGGGCAGTGAACATAGTGACTAGTGATCAAATTCAATCAAACCACCTCTAAAACATTTTGGCATGACAAAACTTACTTCTGCATCTGATACAGTTTTGGGTGATATCTTCTCACAACAACGTAAACCTAAACGATTGAAAAGCTACAAGACATTCATGGATAACTGCTTCAAAAGTTCTGAAGAAACCAGGACCTTTCTAAAAATATTACATGAGACGGACCTTCAGGATTTAAAACTGAAAGGTCCAGGACCTTTCACTAGTAGTAGTGTGCCCTTGAAAGGCAATATCTAGAGCAAACTGTTACCTTTCTGTCAAATGATTATTACCAGCCATTTACAATGGATTACCTCCTCTCTACATGTAAATTATTTAAATGTTCAGTGCAAACAGCGAAATCATGGCCGCTGCATGAAGAAAATTGACAAAGAGAAACAGTTTGACAAATTTGGCTTTTGTCGATGTACATGTGTATTTGTCTACAATCCAATAAATCATGTGGAGGAGAATTCATTAGTTCATTCTGCATCCAAAAATATAGCGATGAATTGTACAATGAAATCCTTTCCTTTCACGAAAATTGATTGATTGATTGATGTTTAACGTCCAGCAGTGCTCACGTTGGAGGGAGATTCGGGCGAAGAAGTTGTCTTGTGAAGGTTGACTTCGCTTTCTCGTTGGTCAAAAGAGAAGTTCAAGTCGCCTTGTAATTTTGAAGAGTCGCCGGCCTCGTATTTTCTCCACTTGTCAATTATTGAAATCTATCGTATCCGTTATTAAGTATTTTGAAAGTGATTTTCTTGGAAAGTAATCCATTACGGTTTGTAGAAACTTTAATTTCGTTCATTAGATCTTTTGTTTATTGTTTATATATGCCAGGCTTAAAAGAAAACTATTTGTATTTTTTTTTCGTAAACAAACAACAATGGCGCCATTTTGGTAAGGAGACGCAATGCGGTACTGTGCTACCAAAAATAATGACCAAACTTTTTGTCCACAGCTACTTTCAACAAAACAAACTTTTGATTTATTTTTTCTCATTTCTGTGACATAAAATCATAGTTCTCATATCAAATATGTTCATATATGCGAAGATTGCAATTCAAATATCATTGAAATGCACGTAGATGCTTCAGATTTTTATCCATCCGCATTGGTATTTTATACTCGACACCGGGTTAATATATATTACGATCTATCGAACAGACATGTGTAAACGTTAATGCATCTATCCAATTAAAAAATTAACATTGGAACTATAGTAGCTTTCCTCAGTTGTTGCAATCTGATTTGAGGTCTGGCAAATAATAATTACAGCCTTTACTTTCTTCAGTTTTTGACTGACAGTGGCAATTTACGTTTGTGCTATATTTTCATTTCCAAGCTAAATATAGTTGAACCATTGAGCAAATTGAAAGAGACATCGTTCCTCTGCTGAGGATCACACAGATATGATCAAGAGTTATTACAATTTGTGTGGTTACAATACAGTAATATTTCAGGGAAAAGGGGGGGTTTACATACATGTATAAAAATGACTGGTATGCAAGGTTCCAATAGTTAAGGTAGACAGAAATAAAAATGTGACATTGAATAGATGTCCTTCAGGTAGTTATGAATAAAAAAAAACCCAGAACAAATCAGTTCAGACAGCCTTTTAATTATTTACTAAATTTGGGCAGGGTAATGTCAGAGGGGTCGCGAAACAATGTTTCGATTAATCACAATTAACTTCTCCCAGAAGTTTCCCCACTTCTCTCTGTTGTCTCCCACTTCTCCCTGTGAGCTCCCTGAAAGAGAAGTCACTTCTCTTTCTAATTTGAAAGTATAGTGGGAGCCCTTACGTCCAGCGAGCAATTTTTCAATTATATTCAGGACGAGAACATGTTTACAATAAATCAATATGTAGGCTGAAAACGGGGAGACGGATAGGCCAATGGGCAAACAAATTTAAACGCCACGGGACTCGAAACAAGGAAAGGTGATGGGTAGGGACGGAGAATTTAGCCAGTGCAACAGGTCTCCTATGGACCACTCATCATGAGCCTGGATTCTTCAATGTGCGAAGAGGGTGGCAATCTCTCAACACGGGACCTCTGTTTTATTTACGTCTCATCCGAAGGACGGGTTGATTGTGAATTTATACATCCCGCATAACTGACGGATGCCCCTTCAAGTCGAAGAAGCTCTCGATCCCATTTCTATACCCCGGGGTTGGCCCCTTTTAGAGGACTAGTGTCTCTAGGACGGAGAAACCTGGTGCCTATTCTACACCTGTCACAACCTCTGGGAGCCTTTCACGAAAAATAAACCGATTTGTTTACATTTTTGCATCAGAAGTCTACTCTTTTATATGCGAGCGTAAGCGAGCTCTTTATGGTATAAAATGTGTACTTAGAATTTGTTTGACAAACATGGACTCACATAATGACGGATAAAAAAAAATTCTGCGCATTTGTAAATACGTTCACTGTAACACACTCAACTAATGAAGATCTTCGTAACATAAAGCGCAAAGGTGATCCTAAGTATCGTACCCTCTCTTGTACGTGCGATATAACTGAAACCCGGAACCTGTGTATAATAAAAGTTATTTTGGTAGATTGTTTTACTTATATTGATATTTTTTAATATTTTTTAATTTATTAAATCTCTTCTGACATACTGACAAGAATTTTTGATTCTATGCGGAAGTTAACTTTTGAGATTTCGTTAGGAACGACAACTCGATTGAATGAGACTAAACAAAGTCGTCCCGGCCCCGATATATATCAGCCGAAAAAACTCGACACTTTTTGATGGACTGGATGAGTGTGAAATTGCCAGATAATTTTCAGATTCGCGAGCATTCAAGGCCATGCCTGTTTCATATTATAACACATTAACAATGATTTCTTATCATTGATTTTATGGAATAAATGTTGATATATTGTTCAGTATTTGTGGCGGAAAACCCAATGAGTGTGTTTTACGAAATCAAATGTCATGGTCTCTGGAGTCTTTTTTTGAATATCGCCGTTTGAAAGGGAAGATGGAATTGGAAAGCCAAAATTAACTGTGTTAAAGCTAGTGTCTTACAATTTTCTTGTATGAATATTTACATTAAACCCTTTTTCACAATTTTACCTGTTAACCACCAGATGATTACATGGCAATATTCAACAACAACCTGTTCCGTTTGGAAAATTCCTTCTTCAACTTTTTAATATAAAAAAGGTAGAAAAGGTTTACCACTTCCTGTTTGAAATTATCTTCCGGTTTAAAGTTTTGACGGAATCAGAAATGGAAAAGGTTTTAGAAAAACATTTAGACGAAACGTAAGGGTTTAAATGAAGCAAAGATATCCCACTGCTTCTTCTATTTACAACTCTGAAATGTCAAATATATGGTGGCATGCGGCTGATTTATTATTTATCGAAAGGTCGCCCTTATTTAAACATTTTATAATTACCCTAACTGAGACAATATTATAGTGTATTCACACGCTATTTCAACCAATTTGCGAAGCCATTTTATAAATTTAATCACCACGATACCATAGGACCCCGATATAATTGATCATTTGATGTCTAGTTCAGTTGTCAGTTCTATCTGTTGTTCATCAAATCAGCTTAGTTCAGTTAGTCCGAGATTCCTCTGCCGTCCGACGCCTTATTTAGAACTTGCTGTAGCCGTGGGACGTCAGAGAGCTCGCCATAAGCAAAACAGTGGATTTTCCTGTGTATCCAGTGATTAGGATTAAAATTTTAATAATGAGCCATTCTTTAACATTCTTTGTAAATATTTCTGATTTCAGTCGGACATTTTCAGATGGAATGTGATAAATAGGAATACATGACATATCGGTCCTAAGACCACTCGGCCCCAACTTTGGACAAGTCGGCCCCAAAAAATAGACAAGTCGGCCCTCATTTGAAAGACAACTCGGCCCCCTTTTGTAGGTAGCAATTTGAATATGTTTTAGTTATGGACAAGTCGACCCTTCTATATAGAAGACAACTCGGCCCCACCAAAAATGAAAGTTTTGAACACATGGTGTGTGTTTGAATAAAAGGACTCAAAAAAGCAGTACAGTATCAGGGGTGTGGAATTGCCATGCCCGACTTGTCCGATTCGTACATAGAACCTGCCGGACAAGTAGATTTTCCTGACTAGCTTGTCCGGGGACAAGTAAAGATCAACAAATAAAAATAATTTCTAATTAAAGTACTCTGGAAAGACAAGTCCTCAAATGATATTATATCGTAAATATTGACGGTTATATAGATAAATGTTGGGTTTTTTTTTTAATTGGAAATGATCACGTCAGTGGTGTTCCGAACGCAGCTAAAAATAACCAGAATTGTACAAGCTTTAAGTTGAGTATTACGACCCGATTGCAATGATAATTGTACTGCATTTACCTAACGATAACCGGGGCCGTGTAACAGGTTTTTATTGGAGTTCCGAATGTGACGTTTCCTTGTCAATCGTAACTACTCGGCCATTCTTGCTACCTTTCAAATAACCTCGTACGTAGTAGGCGGATAAATAGAACTACTTTTCATATGTCAGTTACATGATAGTTTGATAAAGTTATATTTTAAATAATTTTCTATATTTCAATTATTTTCATGGATAAAAGTTTTAATTAGTTTTGCATGATTAGATTTTACTTAGTATGTCTTCCATATTGGATTTCC
>MJUT01056160.1:652997-674341 GCA_002080005.1 Gigantidas platifrons | reverse complement strand
AAAAAAAAAAGACTGGGAAAGATTTTTGCCACAATGAACATCACGAGAAAGTTAAACACAAAACTCTAGCAGAAAAGGACACAAAACGTGAGGAAAAACACCCAAGTGGCTAGCCGATTTCTCATGTTTACTGCTGGATTCTGATAGTGTCTCATATTGAAATATCTGCTGAATATACTCTGATTTTGCTGACAAGAAATCATTAATGTTTATTGGCAAAATAGTGGACAGAATGGATACCTATCTTCCCACCAGTCATCTGCAAAGTATGAAGACACCACTAAAACTAAATACTAGTACATGACTGTTTTGATTGATAAATTCATTGTCAAGGTTAATCAAAATGAACTTCATTGATATGAGATTTTTTTTCAACACAGCTTATTCTGCATCTAAAAACAACCAGCTATTCTCTGACTGCATATTCCTATCTGAAATCCAAATTTAAAATAGCCTTCATTTGGGCAGTGATCACTTGGGCAGGGATGTTTGTGTTAACTAGTTTATTAAAACTATATTTCAAATTTTACTCAATGATGTAATAGACAATATAAACAAGTTCAATTTAGCAACTGTGTTTATAAGTATCAAATACTTGTACAAAAAACAGGACAAGTAGGATTTTGTCCGGACAAGTAACTTTTTTCAGATGACTTGCCCGGGGACAAGTAGAACATTTCAGTATTTCCACACCCCTGAGTATTTTTAAGATCTCGCTAAGTAGAAAAGCACACACGATGAATAATTCAGTATCAGTTTATGCTCTGTTGGAGGCACATAAAATTTAACGTACTTTACTCACATAATCAAATGTCAGGAAGTTATTGATGTCCAGTAAGCTTGCAAAGAATCTTAAAGAATAAAATAGTGTTTTTCGTCCTTGCTTGTAATTTCTATGCTTAGTTTTCTATTTACCATTGTTTGTTTGTTATACTCATTATCATATATATTTTGCAAATTGTATATTGTGTTGAATTGTTCTCTGTACCGATGTAACTAATGCATTGGTTGCTTGAGAATAAAGATATGGCTGTGAAATAAATACTAGTGGAAATTTTATTCTTTATTACGTTATCAACAACATTTAACAAGTAATGTCATAAACATCTGAGCACTAAATAAATACACTTCAATACAAAAGTTGTTAACCCAACAGTCGTGACATTTTGCAAAACGTTTTGGAGGCAACATACTTGTCCCACAGCTGGAATAGTTGACACTGGAGCTGTCTGGTGTGTTTACGGGATGCACCTTTCTATTCAAAGTCAATTAAAACCAACTCCTACTATCGAAAGAGAGGCCGACTTGTCTTTGGGTCAGGAATTTATTTCATTTTATTATACTTAATAAGTAAAAGTGGGGCCGACTTGTCTTGGGGCGGGGATTGAATAAGGCCGAGTTGTCCAGGGGCCGATTTGTCCTGTTACCATAAATAGCACATGGCCCCCTCCAATCCCAATCACTGGCATTTCAACTGTGGCACATTTCCACGTTTTGTGACTATCAGATTTTATTTTCTATCTGAAACCCTTATATAGATCGCTTCACCAATCATTTTTCTATTCATTCATAATTATAACCATCTTACCCTCAGAAATTGGTGTTGCACTCCATTACAGCACGATTTCCCCAGACCATATGATTTCGTCATTTTGAACACTGACATTTTGGAATATTTGTCACGTGACTTCGAGAGAACTACGATTACTGCAATGTATCATGGGAGATGATTTGCATGTATGATCTGACCTTGTCCAAAATAGGGGGAAACGTAACACATGCTCTTTCCGAAGCCCGTGGATAACACTGCCAAATGAATCTTTTCTATCCAACATATTTTGTATTATTTCCTTCTGCTCTGATTTGAGCTGTAGATGGAACTGTTTGTCCTGTAGATACGATAACGTAACCCTCATTCCGCTTGTGCTCCATTTAGGGTTACGAATCGATCTCATTCAACGTATGTGAGCAAATTAAAAATTTCGTTCCGGGAATATTTCAACTTTATTTTGCATATCTGGTCATAACTTATTATTCCCAACAATTTCTAAGTAATGGTGATATGAAATAAGTGTTACAATACCTGTTTCTATCTTCAAGACCGGTTTGTATTTGAAAATTGTTACTTGTCCGTCATAACACCTTACGTAGACTCTTGTGATGGGCGGAGCCTATCCATATATGGATCTCAATGCCAAATATGGAACACGTTGACTACGAATCGATCCAAATAAAGATATCTCCAAAACAAGGCAAGTGCACGTGAAATAGCAACTTGTAAGCAAATGTCGGACAGAAAGAAGATTTCATGCATTCAAATTTTCAGATGGATATAAGTTTACCATGGATTGATGCAGCGTTTACTTAACACCTCAAGGTTTACCTAAATATATTTATCTTTCAATCCCGTTAATTTTTCCTACCACTTACAACGGAATTAGGACAAAAAACCGCCCGGTGTGAATCACTCCGGGCGCTGCTCCCATACGTTGAATGGGACCGATTCGTAACCCTAAATGGAGCACAAGCAGAATGAGGGTTACGTTATCGTATCTATTTGTCCTGCAGAATACGCTTTATATCGTCTTGTATGTTTGTTTACGTATGCTAATTTGGCACGCTGCCTTTAGTAGCTCCCATCATGCAATGCGTTGCTGTCATCTTTCAGTTAGTATCGCGAGATCACGTTAAAAAAATGGCAGTGAAATGACCAAATCACTCCCAGTGATATTTTCAGGTGATTGTAGAACAAGTAGTCCGAGATTCCTCTGCCGTCCGATGATTTTTTTTCGACTTGCTGGAGCCGTGGGACGTTAGAGAGCTCTCCATAAGCAAAACAGCGGATTTGCCGGTATAACTCTGTACCGTCACATTTCCATGTTTTGTGGCTATCAGATTTTATTTTCTATCCGAAACCCTAATATAAATCGCTTCACCAATCATTTTTCTATTCATTCATAACCATCTTACCCTCAGAAAGTGGTGTTACACTCCATTACAGCACGATTTCACCAATTTTAACAAATGGAACAACCACCTCTCACCTCAAACAATTGAAAACAAAAAAAAACCAAGACATGAGAGTACAGATATAGTTGTTCTCTAGCTATGAGAGTACAGATATAGTTGTTCTCTAGCCATGAGAGTACAGATATAGTTGTTCTCTAGCTATGAGAGTACAGATATAGTTGTTCTCTAGCCATGAGAGTACAGATATAGTTGTTCTCTAGCCATGAGAGTACAGATATAGTTGTTCTCTAGCTATGAGAGTACAGATATAGTTGTTCTCTAGCCATGAGAGTACAGATATAGTTGTTCTCTAGCCATGAGAGTACAGATATAGTTGTTCTCTAGCCATGAGAGTACAGATATAGTTGTTCTCTAGCCATGAGAGTACAGATATAGTTGTTCTCTAGCCATGAGAGTACAGATATAGTTGTTCTCTAGCCATGATAGTACAGATATAGTTGTTCTCTAGCCATGAGAGTACAGATATAGTTGTTCTCTAGCCATGATACATTTGTAGTACAGATATAGTTGTTCTCTAGCCATGATAGTACTGTACAGATATAGTTGTTCTCTAGCCATGAGAGTACAGATATAGTTGTTCTCTAGCCATGAGAGTACAGATATAGCTGTTCTCTAGCCATGAGAATACAGATATACCGGGTAGTTGTTCTCTAGCCATGATAGTACAGATATAGTTGTTCTCTAGCCATGAGAGTACAGATATAGTTGTTCTCTAGCCATGAGAGTACAGATATAATTGTTCTCTAGCCATGAGAGTACAGATATAGTTGTTCTCTAGCCATGAGAGTACAGATATAGTTGTTCTCTAGCCATGAGAGTACAGATATAGTTGTTCTCTAGCCATGAGAATACAGATATAGTTGTTCTCTAGCCATGAGAGTACAGATATAGTTGTTCTCTAGCCATGAGAGTACAGATATAGTTGTTCTCTTGCCATGAGAGTACAGATATAGTTGTTCTCTAGCCTTTAGAATATTTTGTTCCAACAAGTATCATATATTTTAGGTTTGGTTTATGGTGTTTAAGGCCACAATATTTCAATTATATCGTGGCGGTCAGTTTTTTTGGCGGAGGGTACCAGAGTACCTGGAGAAGCCCACCGACCTGTCGCAAGTCACTGACAAACTTTATCAAATAACGTTGTATCGATTACACCTCGCCATGAATGAGATTCAAACTCACAACTTCAGTGGTAATAAGCACTGACTGCATAGGTAGTTGTAAATCCAACTACCATAAGACCACGATGGCACCTGTAAACCTCTGGCCTGTTTGTAAGCCTACCAATATATAAGTTATATGGAAGATTCTTATATGGTTCTTACCTGATAAGATTATGAAAGGAAAGTTTAACCATCAATTTCAACAATTGAACACAGCATGAGAGTACAATAACAGATGTAGTTTATCTCCAGTCTGACTGAACTGTAGCATGTTTAGTTACAACGAGTATCAAATATTTTATGTACCTTATTTAATTTCATGATACACTGTACATGTAATTAATGGTTGGTTATTAAATAATAAAAATATTTTATCTTATTTCAGATTCAGACTTCCAGGAGTTGCAGGTGTCCTTTGTGCAGATGAAAATGGTCTTTGCTTAGCTGGTAATTTTTACATTTTTATTTCCATCAATCAAAAGGGAATACTTTCTGAACATTACACTTTTGTGTACAGAAGACATATTATGAATTTTAATTGTTGGATTCCACCTTTGCATAATTCAAGGTATGTCCCTTTTGATGTTTGTTTGTTTGATGGTGTTTAACGCCTTTTTCAACAATATTTCAGTTATATCGTGACGGTAAGTTTTATTGGTGGAGGAAACCAGAGGACCAGGAGAAAACCAACGACCTGTCGCAAGTCACTAACAAACTTTATCACATAATATTGTACACCTCACCCTGATCGAGATTCGAACTCACAACATCAGTAGTGATAGGCACTGATTGCATAGGTAGTTGTAAATCCAATGCAAAAAGGAGGATAATATATTTTTACATTCTTCAAATAGGTAATTTAGTTGGCAAATGCTTTAAACTTGCCAGATAATCCCTTTTGTATTTTTTTTTTTTAAAACAAAGTTTTTTTTTAACAACTTAAATTTTTAACACATATTCGGATACTGATGCTTTCTTCACTTTTTCAGCTAAAGGAATAGCAGAAAAATCTGCTGCAGGAAATATTGCCAGTATTGCTAAACAGGCAGCACAACTCCATCCAAATTCTTCTTCACATCCAGTAATCTGTATAGAATCAGAAACAGGGTCTGTATAGTATACCTCCTGTATATTTATTTTATTACTAATATGTATTGTCATCGCCAAAGAGGGTATTACCCAGTTTGTACAATCTGTAATTGCAATATGACTGCACACATATTAAGGATGTGTACCTCCTATTTTGGATAAATTTTACCACTTTGGTCTTGTTTTAATAGTATATATGTAGCCCATTATTTCTAATTAAGTACACCAACAATTTCACGTTATATTTACAAGCATTATATATGGCATTACCTGTTTTATTCTTTAAAGTTGAAGAATATAGATAAAATCATAATTTAAGAAAAAAAAAACAACATCTGTGAAACATTGAAATAAACAATACAAAAAAAGATTGAACAAAACAAAAACAATAAGTTAGATCAGGTGAAATCGTTAGTATCTTCTGCTTATTCCATGATACACATTGTGTGAGGGGCCAGGTTGGCTCAATGAGTTACTGTTAGGTCGTTGGATCTAACAGCTCATACAAGCCTATCACCAATATGACGTGGGTTCATGCCCAGCTTTGTAAATTATAAACAAGAAATGTGTGCATCACAAAATGCGCCCGTCTATATGAATAGAGTGTTTCCCCTTCCACAGGGGAATCATGTGGCCAAGTTTGATCAAGATCCAATATACAGAACTAAAGTTATTGTGCGGAAACAATCCTGTTGACAGAAATTCTATTTATAGTAATGGTGACCTTGACCTTTGACCTAATGACCCCAAAATAAATAGGGTTCTTCCCCTTCCACAGGGGAATCATATGGATAAGTTTGGTAAAGATCCAATATACAGAACTAAAGTTATCGTGCGCAAACGATCCTGTTGTCAAAAATTATATTTAGGGTGACCTTGACCTTTGACCTAATGACCCCAAAATAAATAGGGTTCTTTCCCTTCCACAGGGGAATCATGTGGTCAAGTTTGGTCAAGATCCAATATACAGAACTAAAGTTATCGTGCAGAAACGACCCTGTTGTCAAAAATTCTATTTATAGAAATAGTAACCTTGACCTTTGACCTAATGACCCCAAAATAAATGGGGTGTTTCCCCTTCCACAGGGGAATCATGTGGCCAAGTTTGGTAAAGATTCGATATACAGAACTAAAGTTAATGAGCGGAAACCTGTGTGGACGCCCGCCATACCCAATCACATAATACGGTGCACTCGACTCGCATCCGCAAGTGATAATGTTTATCAGTTGCTTGCCTATGGTCGCTGGTTCTCTCCGGGTACTCCGGCTTCCTCCACCACTAAAACTGGTCACCATGATATAGCTGAAAGTGGCATTAAAACACCAAAAATCAAAATCAATCAATCACATTGTGTGTAAAAAAAAAATTGAAGACACCAAAGGGGTGATCGGAAGCCACAATCGAAGAAGGACAAACAATACAATGACCAAACCAAAAAGACAAAAAAATGGTTGACAAAACAACACAGGAATTTTGTGTAACAACTAAAGATTGAGAAACACTAACCCTACTAAAACCAGGGGTGAACTCATGTGCTCCGGACTGGTAAGCACTTCCTGCTCCACTATTGGCACTGGGATGTCACTTTTGCAAAAAGATATTTGATCAATCATAAAAGGAGGAAAGAAGGACAGGAGTATGACAAGGGAAACATATACAAATGTATATGATCATTTGTGACACAGATATCCTGTTATGATACATTTTTCGAAGTAACCACTAGGAACCCTTTGTTCAGAAGCTTCGTTGTTAGCAGCAATCCTCTATCAAGAAAATCCTGATAGGAACCACAAGCTCTGAGATTCTTACACAAAAATAATGGACATACACCACAATACAAATGTATATATATAAATTCCACTGAAACACATGTGATTGTAAACACTGTATGTTGTTGATAACTACATGTATTTCATTCATGGGGAAAACAAGATATATTGTTGACAACTATGTCATTTATTGTAAATATTGTATCAGTCATTGTCAATATTGTTCAAGACTATGTCCTTCATAGAAAACATTGCATATATTGTTGAAAAATGATTTCTTTCAAATTTCTGTTTTTCAGAAGTGTTTTGATAAAAAGTCAAGACGACATTACCATGGCAATACACAAGTCATCACCATCATGACGGAAAACTCTATAAATTATTATGAAACAAATTGTTAAATTAAAAACAAAATATTTTAGCTCACATAACCCAAAGATTCATGTGAGGTATTGTCATCACTTGGCATCTGTCGTCTGTAAACCTTTACATTTTAATCTTCTTCCCTGAAACCACTAGGCCAATTGGAAACAAACTTGGAAGAAATGTTCATTGGATGATCCTACATCAATTAGATGGGGGTTTTTTTCTTATCAGAAATCTACCACAGAAACAAGAGACCAAATATATTTTTTTTTCTTGTGTGTCTATTTTTCAAACAATTTCGATGATTTTTTTCCCTGTAGATTCCTTACATAAAATTTACTGCATGGTTGTTGTTTTTTTGGAGCAGATTTATCCTATCTATGAATATGGTGTCTGAGATAAAAAGACTAAAGAGAGCCAAAAGGAGCCAAAACCAAAAAATTATTACTTTTATTTATTAGAAAAATTCCTATCTGATATGTTCCAACAGATTTGTTTGTACCGGTAGTTTTCAAATATATGAGAGCGTCAAAGGGGTCACACACCCAAAATCTTTTATTTTTATTTTAAGTACTATTTTATAA
The DNA here is from genome assembly GCA_002080005.1 of Gigantidas platifrons. Classification (NCBI taxonomy): domain Eukaryota; kingdom Metazoa; phylum Mollusca; class Bivalvia; order Mytilida; family Modiolidae; genus Gigantidas; species Gigantidas platifrons. Next base: position 666,339 of record MJUT01056160.1, on the reverse strand, counting down.
TAGTAAAATTTTGAAAATTAATATGACAATTTTTCTCAAAAATATAGACTTGATTCAACATGCTGTGTATGGATAACAGGTGAGCGATACAGCATTATTATAATATTACAATGAAATTGATTCAATTTACAATGGAGAAAACGTGATCGTATAAACAATAAATATTAATGTGTGATGTCAATTCATTTCCTTTAATGACCAGAATGTGTTTGAAAAAATGAGAAAATCAATACAAGAGTCATATCAGCTTGCTTTGGAAAATATACTTTTCCTTTTCCTTGTTTTCTCAGACCTTTGTATTGTTATAGCCATAATTTATATAATGTTCTCATTGGAGTACCACAATTATTGTGTGCTGTGTGGGTTAGCATTACGGTGCTTAACTCCACTTTCAACAATATTTCAATTATATAGACTGTCAGTTTTATTGGTGGAGGAAACTCGAGTACCCATAGAAAACCACCAAACCACTGACAAACTTTATCACATAAAGTTATATCAAGTACACCTGTCCATGAGTGGAATTCGACCTCACAACTTTAATGGTGATAGATACTGATTGCTCAGGTAGTTGTAAATCTTGTGTAATACCCACTATACTTATCAGGACTGTTTCTTTATGGTGGGTGGAAAGAACATACGGTACTGATTGCACTACTCGTTAATAACATTGATATTGTTAATGCAATACTATAATTACTGTGTTATTGGCCACTCTTCCTATCGGGTTGTTGTGATCGTAAGAACTAGTTATATTTACACTTCCTATACAGGGGGGGGGGGGTCTGATCATATATTGGTTAGATCTCTACAACTAACCGTGCAATCAGTGCCTATCACCACTAAAGTTATGAGTTTGAATTCCGCTCATGGCAAAAGGTGTACTCAATACAACATTATGTGATAAAGATTGTCAGCGACTAGCAGCAGGCCGGTGGTTTTCTGCGGGTATTCTGGTTTATTCCACCAATAAAACTGATTGCCATGATATAGCCGTCAGACTGAAATATTGTTGAAAGTGACGTTAAACACCATACCCCTACCCTCTTAAATGCAATAATATAAATACTGTGTTACTTGTCACTATTCCTACCTTTGTTATTTGAGCCATAATGGCTGTGTTTATATCGTAGTTGTATTTACATCTACCTATGCAATCATTGCGATCATCACTATTGTGAGTTTGAATCCCACTCAAGCAAGGTGTACTTGATACAACATTATGTGATAAAGTTTGTCAGTTGCTTGCAGCAGGTCAGTGGTTTTCTTGGGAACCCCTGTTATCAGTAAAGTTGTTTATTTGATTTCCAACCATGATATACTCCATCCAACTTTATATAAATAAATTTGTCAGTGATAAAAACATAGCTATCAAATTCAGTGGCTTGTGGCAGATAGGTGGTTTTCTCTGAGTACTCTGTAAGAAATTATATACTAGTAGATGTATATGAACATGAGAGACTATCCAACATGACACAAATTAAAGTAAAGGGACAATGCTTTTATTGCTGTTCTACATAAACAGTCACAGTATGGACTTCAAAAATGAGAACCGCATCAGTGGCATGATGGTTAGCGTGCTCACCTCGGGTGCGGTAGATCGTGGGGTCGGGTCAAACCAAAGACTATATAATTGGTATTTGTTGCTTCTCTGCTAAGCATGCAGTATTAAGGAGAAAGATCAGACTGGTCGGCTCGGAATCAGAATAATGTCTGAGTGAAGCGACATGTCTACCCTGCGGACTGTTGTTTCAGTGAGCTAGCACTATAAAAATCTAACTCAGTGTGTTGGTCTAGAACAAAGCAGACCTCATCATCATCTCATTAAAAATTAACTTGTTCTCGTCATGATATAGCTGAACAATTGCTGAATTGGCAGTAAACACTCACTCAACCATGAGCAGAACTTGTACCCTAAAATGAGTGTGAAATGGCCCCTGGCATACAGTTGAGTGGTTCTCTTTACCTCTACCGATAAATGCTACATCTTGGCATCTTCGTCATTTTGATGTCGTCCAATAAAACTTACTGTCACAATTTAACTGAAATATTGCTGAAAATCCCATTACACACCAATAAATGACCTACCCTTATTTTAGAACAAAGTTGCTGGTAACTATTCTCATCACTTGTTTGTTTTATATCCCAATGTGTCTGCCACAGCAGATTAGATGAAATTTTATCAGTAACGACATGAATGTAACTTCTGTCAAATATGTATTCTTTGTACAATTGGAAATCCAAGATGGCCACCACTGTAGGACATGGCTTAAAATGGGGTGCATGTAAATCTAATGGAAAATATTCTTTTTAGCTCACCTGGCCAAAGGCCAAGTGAGCTTTTGCCATCACTTGGCGACCGTCGTCCGTCCGTCGTACGTCATAAATCGTCTAAAATATCTCATGATTTTCAACCGTGGAATTGATACCATGAAAATTACGGCATTGTCCAATCACAAACCAGGGATATTAAACAACTACATTAGAATATTTTTTCACCATTGACTTTATGGAATTAATAATGATATAGTGTCTAGTGCATGTGGCTTATATAAATTGAAGTACAATTAATTCACTTGAGAGTTGAATACACAAAAAGTCTGTGTCAAATAATATTATTATATTTCATCAAGGATTTATATAGTATATAAATCCTTGATTTCATGTAAATTTCCTACCAACTCATTGGTTAAGGAGAGTGTGCCAATTTAGTCTATCACATGGCAGAGGGTGATAACTTAGTCTATCACATGGCAGAGGGTGATAATTTAGTCTATCACATGGCATAGCTGACAAAATTGCTCAACCCCGGGGTATAGAAATGGGGCGTCCGTCGGTTGTACGGGATGTATAAATTCACAACCAAACCGGCCGTCCTTTGGATGAGACGTAAAGAACCCAGTGTAACAGCTCATTATGAGCATTATGCTCATGAGTGGTCCATAGGAGACCAGGGGAAAAATCACGATTTTACACAAATAAATCATATTTTTTCCAATTTTAGGGGGGGGGGGTGCGCCTGGATCCGCCCCTAGAGACCTGTTGCACTGGCTAGTTTATCCATCCCTATCCATCACCTTTCCTTGTTTCGAGTCCCGTGGCGCTTAATTTGTTTTATTTTTATTTTATTTTTGCCCATTGGCCTATCCGTCCCCCTTTTTCAACCTACATATTGATTTAATGTAAACATGTTCTCGTCCTGAATATAGCTGAAAATTTGCTCGTCGCTGGACGTTAAACATCAATCAATCAAACAATCAATTTAAGAACACCCATCTGTATAAAACATACACCGAAATGGCAGAAAAATATTAACAAATACAAAAAATGTATGTAATCTTATTTATTACACATCATCGATATCACAGTTTAACACATTTAAAGACAACAGCAATTGAAATTCAGGTCATCAAAATCATAAAAAAGAATGAAACCAGGAGAAAAGAACATTCAGTATAATAAAAACAAATAACACATACAGAGGGTGGTAGAGCAGATTGTTACCCCTAGAAATTTCGTTGTCAACCGAGGTATTGTCAACTTCGGCTTCGCCTCGGTTGACAATGAATTTCTCGGGGTAACAATTTGCTCTACAACCCTCTCAGCTATGTGTAACCCGAATAATCCAGTCGTTATATTACGCTCTCGCTGGTCGCTACATTAAACTCAGAAGGCGGAGAGAATTGGAGACGGAAAGGGCTTGAATTATTCGAGTTAAGCTATGTGTTATGTATATACTGGCTTATAAAACCACGTATTGTTATTGAGTTATTTCCCTTTGAAGATCGTTTGGCAACTGACGTAAACTTCCGGTCAAAGTGTTATTGCTGTTTATGTGGGGAAAAACTCTTCTTTGAGGTAAGACTTTTATATTAAAAGACTGTTTTCAAATAAATATTCCATAACATAGACATCAGCTATTTTGCATCCAGCCGTTAAAAGCTAGAATATATCAACCCCAATAGTAATAATACGGTAATAGAATACCTGTGCCTACAGTACAGGCTACAGACTCACAGTACATGTATTCTAATTAACGTGACGTGTATGTAGCATTACAATACAAGTGACGGTTACCGATCTCTATGTAACATTGTATAAGCTTAAAATGCTGTTTAACTTATTTAGAAGCGTTTGAAAGATCTATGCATACCAAATGTTATTCGTTTGTTCGTCTAGACTAGAGCTAACTCATGAGCTCATTATGATCAGGAAACGTTCATTTCCTCATTTGTAAAGTAGGTCACAGTGTGCTAGATTGAATTGCTCCGACTCTACAATTAACTTTTTATCATTTAGATTTCTAGATTCATTATTAATTTTTTTTTCTACTTTTTAATGTTACAATTAAAAAGATATTAGCAATATTTAAAAAAAAAGAATATTAATGATAAAATATTTTGGAGACAAATGGTTCGGTCGCGAGCAGTGGGTTACCAACGATGATTTTATACTTGTATTGTGTCGACAGATTATTCTATGTAAAGTTTAATTGGACCATTGAAATATTATTGTTTATAATTGTACATTTCGTCAAATGTTGTAACACATTTGTCTTTGCCTTTGGTTTTTGACACTGGGTGACTTCTTTTAAAGAATCCTTAAATAACTTTTGCCTGCTTGAGATTTTCATAATTGATATTCAAGTCTTCACCTGCATAAAATTATAGTTTGTTCCTTTGAAAAGCTTGAATCGCCAATGACAAACAAAAGAGGAAAATGTATCATGACACAACCACCTATACTTAATATTTTCTGGTTGAAGGGCATATGAATTCTGTAGTTTATTACTTAGTTCATTTTGAATGATAACAAAGATTACATTTTTTTCTCCATTTAAATAGAATTTTACACATCCATACAATTACATTTGTTGTTACACATTTATCTGTCAATTAAAGGTCTATTGTTTTAGTTAACCTTGTTTGTCTAGAACTGACACTCTACATAATACCGATACCACCTGAATTTGGTATTGTGATTTTTTCTTACTGCATTCAAATTCCACGTTTGTATCTGTAATTTTTCATTTGGCCTGATTAAATATGTGTATTCTTATTGGAACATATCATGTTAATCTACCTAAAGACATTTGCTAAAGATAGACTAAGAGATATACATGTTCCAAGATCTTATCAGATATATTACCGGTATGAAGAATTCTAAGCGGTACTGTTGACGTTCCCAGGGCTCGACCCACAAAATTTTATAATGCGAAAGCTTCAGCGTGGGAAATAATTGGTACTGTTTTTGGAGATTGTTACACTCCTTGCAAATGCGCGTTGAAACATACTCTTACAATGTAATGGTTTAAATTTCCTTCATTCATATACAAATGTACTCTGCGATGGCGTATCAAAAAATAGTTTGCCGTAGACCTCTATTGTTGCAGGTGTACTTTAAGACCCCTTCTGTAATACTTTAAAAATTGTTTAAATGAGTACGCACGACGCATTTTTGAAATAACGTTCATCAGGTACGCCCAAAGTAAAAAGATTGTAAAGCCAAATAATTTTAGTCTTTGCGAGCTAAAAAAAAACCAAGAGCATAAACAGGGCATCCAAAATCGGCCCAGGTTGCCTACACTAGAGGGAGATGGAACTTAGTAGATACGAACGTAGATACATGTATTTAATTTAGTGCACACGACGTCATCAGGTACGCTCAAGTCACGTGAGACTGGAAAGCAAAATAGTCATGATATTGCTGGAAACAAAACCTTTAAAAGAGACTGTCGTGGTCGTGATCGTGTGGAAGTTGGAATTACAGCTACCTGTGCAATCAGTACATATCACCACTAAAGTTGGGAGTTCGAATCCTGCTCATGGCGGGATGCACTCGATATGTACAACATATTTGTTATAAAATTTGTCAGTGACTTGCGACACTCTGTGGTTTTCTCCAAATTTGTCAGTGACTTGCGACACTCTGTGGTGTTCTCCAAATTTGTCAGTGACTTGCGACACTCTGTGGTTTTCTCCAGGTAGTCCGGTTTCCTCAATAAAAAAACTGACCTCCACCATATAACTGAAATATTGTTGAAAATGGCATTAAACACCATAGACAAAACCAAATAATTAAAATTATTATGGAGCAAAAACCAAAGGGCCAATTAACAGGATAGTTAAAATAGGATATGGTTACATATAATGATGCATGAGGGATGGGTACCTTTTTACAAGTTTGTATCACAAAATTAACTTATAAGACTGTATAACAACCACACGTTTCTGTTAATACCACAGGCGCCCGTGGCAGGAATTGTCACCCCTGTTTTTAAACTTTCTTAGAGATGAAATAAAGAAACAAAAGAATTGTATTGAAAATAAATATGTAAACAAAACGTTTTTAAAAAAGGGGGTGCATGGTAATTCCGTACCACGAGCGCCTGTGGTTAATACTGCTGAACGAACCCAAACAGTGCGTCAATACACAGGGGTTAGGTGCGTCCGAAAAAAAATACTATTAATACAACTAGGGGAGGAACTCACTTGCTTGAATTTTTTTAAGTGGTCGTGTTGTTTTAAATGGTATTTTTTTTCGGACGCATCTAGTCCCTATGCGTCAATAGTGAGGCGAACAATACTGGTCCAGGCAATCCTCTATAGTTTAATTACTCGGATATTTTTATGATTGCAGTTAAGTGTTAATATATATATATATGTAATAAAGTCGGTCTCTTTATATTCTACAATATGTAATAAAAACGTAGATATCAACTTTAAGCATTCCCTCCAATGTCTTTAAAATTTGGGGAAATGAATTTGTTAATCAAGCAATTAGCTGTATGCATTCAACTTTCATCTTCAAACTTCAGCTGGCATTTAACATAAAGACGATGTCAGTTTCCGTGGACCCAAAGGTTTCCAAGATGGAGACAGATGCTACAGAAGAAGAAATGCCGAAACTGATAAGAAAAAGTAACTATTATATGATTAGTGTGTCACATCGTTAAAGTATAGTTTATCTTATGATATGAAATTTACTTGTGAGAAGTGAAACACAATTTAATCAAATACCACACTTTCTGAACAATTCCAAAATCAAATATCAAAATCGTTGAAAGAGTCAAAATGTATACCCCTAACACACAAATACATGACAGCTTACTTTCCTGGCTTGGTACAGACACCTCAATAAATAGTGGCGGTGTTAAACTAGTTTTATGGGCGGAAGCCTCCCTTCTTAGTGAAATGGTCGGCCACCAGAGTGTCTTTCACATGTGAGTAAAATGCCAATTAAGACATTTTTATTAAATGGATGTTTTTCTTCTTAAAATCATCACAGTGACAATGCATGACAAAACAAATACCGGTATGTACCCTAAGTTTGAAAAGCTTTGAAAAATTATGACTCGATAATAAATATGTTATAAGAAAGTTGAAAAAGGTGGGGGGGGGGGGGGTAATTCCATTCGAAATATAATACACTACACTTACTATTTTATTTGTCAGATAAATTTGAACAAGACGGACGTCTAAACTTGAAAAACTACCACTTACTTCCATAAATTGTGGTCAAGTGAAAGACAATGCGGATCTATGTGGCACCCTTATTACGAAGTATTCTACAAGCACCACAAGTTGAGCATTATGAAATGCGTTTTCAGAAAGTGGCGATTTCGACATGTAAATTCCGAAATTTCACTTGAACCCCAAACAAGAAACTTCCAGTTCATATTTTATTGTATTCACATTTACAGGACACCCAAAAGAAGCGACAAGAGAAGCATTAGCGATTAATTTGGGCGTAAACCTGACAGATGCTGCCATTGGTCATGTGGAATTACTTGAAATCGTAAACGAATATCCATGTTTGTATTGTGGTCCGTATAAACGTCAGGCCATTAGAAGATATGAAGTATTTTGGCTTCCATTAGTAGCCTCACAGAGAGAACATTTATCAGCACCGCTAGACATTGAATGGATTTGGCACTGCCACATGCTTGCACCAAAAGCATACATTGCGGACTGTGAACGCTTGTTTGGAAGAATTATAGACCACAAAGTTTTCCGAATGGACGAAAGAGAAATGCGTCTCAATAAATCACAAGAACTATGGGAAAAGAAATATCCGAACGAACCTTTCCTCGTTGACCTGCCGGATGCCGAAAGTTACGGACCTGACGTTGACCAAAGCATTTGTACTCACTGTTCTCGACTCGGCTACAACATAGAGTCTGCTACCTGCCGACAGGGCAAGTTCTATTATAATATAAGCCTACCCCACTACCGTGACAAAAAGTATATCCGACTTGCTTTCGAACGTTATCAAAAATTTCTATATTTGAAACAAAGTACAGCAAAGTCTTTTCTAGTGCCATGTTATGATATAGACTTGATATGGCATACTCATCAACTTCATCCAATGAGATACAAGGAAGACACAGAACGCTTATTAGGCTTTATGTTGGTTCACGACGATACTACAACTGATAGATCTGATGGTTCAAAACTATCAATGTCCTACAATATAACTGGGAAACTTTGGCACGAGTTGTATGGAGAGGCCTATCAATACCCTGGTGCTATGTACCGAGGTGAAACCACAAGAGGTAGATACATTGAAACCAATATATCTGTCCCATCTGAGATTAAACCGAAACCAGTCATGGTAAACTTTGATTTCATGGCTTTGGAAAAGGGTCGGGATGGAAAACAAGTTAAGCAATTCCAAATTGATGTTTATCTTGATTTTAAGGATGAAAGAAGGCATCGTTATGACAACGGACGTGAATTGTTGATGTCTCTGAAGGGACCAAATATGGAATGTGTCCAGGGAGAGGCTAGGCCATTTCAGTATGATCCAGTGTCACAGCATAATTCGTTAGTTTTTAGGTTGGTTAAGTTCGGGAAAGACGATTCAGGCATAGATTTGGAAACGAGTTCGAAATCAGGAATGTCTATTATTGGAACAAGACAAGAAAATGAAGAGACAAACACATCAAAAAATAATCTGAGGTCTAAAAATATAGCAAGTGCAAGATCGAAGAAATCGGAAGATAGTATGTCGTTATCCTCTGGTTTTAGCAGCTGCGATTTCGATCTTATAAGTGAAAAGTCTAAAGAAACCTCAATAGAATCTCATTTGGATGTGTCCGAAGTTGGAGAGTGGGTCAGTGCAACCCAGAAAATGTTTCAGGAAGCTCTAAGCTTAGATGAACCCGACGGTGAACACTATGTACTGTATGTCAGTGGCAGAATAGAAGATAGAAGTGATCTCTGTGACTTCTTACTGGTATCAGAAGAATTTGAAACTATTCTTTACCCGGAGGATCTTGGAGTGGTCAGCATACCAGAATACACCATATATGACCCAACCGAAAACTGTCGGGCATGCTATTTTGCTGATCAAAAGTGAGTATTTGTGCATGTAGTGTAAGGACACATAAAATGGGAGTCTGATTTTAGGTATAAATATTGCAGACATCGCCCGAGAGACTGCCATTTCCATTTTAGAATATTCAGGCTCAATGAGTAATAGCAAGAGCATAAACCATCATTACATTATAAATTCTTAAATTCGCACTGAACCACAGGGAGCATTTTGATATTTCGAAATAAAGCTTTGATGTAATATCTTAAACTTCCGTTCCTGACTTTCGATGCATGTCACATTATTAAGGAATTGGAGAGTTGTATTGCATACGTTTTTACATCGGAAACGTGTCTAGACCCATTTCAATCAACCAAACAAAAGCATTGGATGTTTCTGAAATTGCAAGTGAACACATGGCTTTTAAAAGTATCGTAAATTTTGGTCATTGCGTCAAATACACAAACCATTAATACTGAAGAACAGAACTATGTTTAAATATGGGGATGTACAATGTATTAATTATGTACATGTATTAGATTGACAACGGGAATGGCTTGTAGCCAATTGCATGTACTTTAGTGTGCTTAAGTAATTTGATACAAGATGGCTTTAATGGTCTAAGCTTCTCGCCTCTCAAAATCTCTGACAAAGGGAAGCTGAAATGATAATCTAGAATAGAATTTAGACTTATTTCATTTCTTAATTGTTTTTCAAAATATCTAAAACTATAATACACCTGTATTTTTATGTTTTAAATACTATTTAACTGAAAGTTCAGCTTATTAAGATAATGACAAATTCTGACTATTGCATTAATTTCATATTGAACATTTATCACCCTAACCAGTTTAATGTTTATGGTTACTTCCTGTAGAATGCGAGATGACAAGAATAATATTAGTTTTGTTTGTCGAGTAATGCACTCGCCCATGCACACTATAGCAGCAGTCCAGATATTTCAAGAGGGTGCACAGAAACCAGTGGTTACTGTTAGATTGGTGGATTCTTCACAGTTACCATTACCTTCCATGGTAAGTCCCCCACCCATTTATTGTTTTATGATTGATATCAATTTGTACCACTGTTCTCAATTTCGTATAATTTAATGTAGACCTATTACACACCATTAGCTGACATAAGATGTAGTGCAGTATATGATATTCCCTTTTCACCACAGATGTCAATTTAGTTGAGTTCACTGGAAATGGAAAACTTACTTTCAAGACACTTATGAATGGCTTTTGCTTATGATATGTATTGTTCCATGAATCAATTAACTTTTGTAGATAAAAAGTAAAAATCAAATGTCTCTAAATATCATATCACAGTAAAGAGTGGCTGTGGTCAAAATTCCATGGTAGTTGAATTCTGCCTAGCAACAAATTCCTATGTACTGGTAACTCTAAGGTTTGCAAGTTCACATTCTCTGACAATGTGTACTGGATGCAAACTGGTGATGATAAAGTTTGTAAAAGTAGATGGGTATTCCAGTTTACAGGCACTTGTTTCTGGTAAAAAAAAAAATACCCCAATACTAATAATACCATTATTATTATTAGTATCAGGGTATATATTTTTTACCAGAAACAAGTGCCTGTGTTCCAGTTGCCTCGCAAATAGAACTGAGGTCATTCATTCAAATATAATTGAAATATTCTTGAAATTGGCATCATACACCCCAACACTTGCTATATATATATATTAGGGAATCTGATCTAAAAAGTTGAATGTGCAACAGGTTGGTGGTTTTCTCGGGATACTCAGAGTTCCTCCACCAATAAAACTAACAGGCATTTAGTACCATAACCCCAAACCTAAAAAAAGTTGATATCTGTGCATACAAGAAAAATATTTTAATAGAACTCTATACAACAGGTAGTTGTTCCTTCTGTTGATTTTAGTGTAATTGGCCATCATTGATTACTGTTTACACTTTCTTTAATAGCACCATTCTTTTTTGTTGATTATCAGGTATTTAATGGTGCTAGACCTTGTATAACCTTAGACCCAAGGCACAAAGAAAGAGCTATGATAATCCAGGACAATGATGGAGACTGGGCTATTGTGGTTGGCTCTTGGTTTGTTACAAATGAACAACCAGGTAACTTCTTATATACCGGTAGATTGTGAATTCATTAATATTCGTGGTATACCAATTTTTGGGGAGGGGCGGGGATGTTCGTGGATAGTATCAAACAACGAGATTAAGAATTCACCAAACGTATATGCAAAGGATCCACGAAATATATTTTTTTCTCTATCCACAAAAATTGTTATCCACGAATTTAAATGAATACATCCAATATTATTCATGGATACCAATTTCGGGGATTACCTGGATTACATCAAACCATGAAATTAAGAATTCACCAAATGTTTGTCAACACATATATATGTACAGAGGATTCATGAAAATATAATTTTTTCTCCAACCACGAAAATTGGTATCCAATGAATTTAAAAGAATTCACAATAAATGAACTTGACATAAAGAGGTTGTACCTAACTGGTACCCATAATGTATTGCTTGTAAAATTGATTGAACACAAAATCTTAATATATTTTATGTTTGATCGGTGCCATCTTAACCCATGGGTAATAAAAATTGGATGTGGCTGACCAGATGCTTTGATTATACCTTAAATTTAAAACTAAATACAATCTCCTGTTTGACCTCATCAAACAACAAATGAATACACTGAACATCACTGTCAAATAGGAACACATAGTAGTAAATGAAATGAATTCTTAAACCGAACTCAACGTATCTCAGTAACATTAAACAACATAAACTAAACCATGAAATTCAAGAGCGGTCTGGATTCTTCAAAATAGTGAGTGTTACATACTAGATATACACTCATCAGGACCTATAATTAATGTTCTAACGTCAACACTTGTTGCATTTTTCAGGTACTCTTCGCTTCAAGATATTCAAATGTAACAGTGGAATCATCAAAACACTTATCCTGCCATACGAAGAACATAAATGTCAGATAACTATTGACTCCTGTACTGTTGATTTTCAAAATGGCCGATTGGAAATTGATGCAAAGTCATCTGAGCTGGTACAGAATATCGGATTAGCTTTTGCTATTAGTATATTACATGTGCTTTGTGTACCTCGACCTGACAATTGGAAACCTGGAGACCCAGTGATAACAGAAAACACAAAACATGTGTTTTCTGACAGTATGTTGTTTGCTCTTGGTGTTGGATTGAAAATCCATACATCAACCAATCAATATAGAGAAAAACGTCGCAAGAAATAATGTTGGAAGTTTTGGCTTGAAAAAGTTTTATGGTTGGTTTTGACTTGGTAGTGAAATCAGAATGCATGTTTTTTTTTATTGGTTTTTGCTTTAGAATTAATCCTTTATGATATTTAGGTGTTATATAAATATATACTTGCATTGAGAGATTGTGACTTTCTCCAATTCCTCAAATAAAAAATTGTCATAATTCCCTACCATTCCTTAATAGCTAATTATGCAATTTTATCTTCTACTCACAATAGGGTAAGGGTTTTGGGCCACTTTCAACAATATTTCAGTTATATCATGGCGGTCAGTTTTTATTGGTGGAGGAAACCAGAGAAAACCACCGATCTGCCACAAGTCACTGACAAATTTTATCACATTATTGTATTGATTACACCTCACCATGACCAAGATAAGAACTCACAACTTTAGTGGTGATAGACACTGATTGCACAGGTAGTTGTAAATCCAATGACAGCACCACTTTTGTGTGTATCATTTAGTTACTTGTAAAATATACTAAAGAGTAATTGTTCTACAAATGCATCTGATTGAGTTGTCAAACAAGACATTGATTTTTTGAAGAGAACAAAATCAAACACAAGACTTGTATTTCTTGACTACCTTGTAATACTAGTATTACATAGTTTTCTTTAATAGTTTGCTATGAAGCAAAGAAATACTAAGCTTACTGTCAAACACCATGTCAGAACAGTTCCAAAATCACATATCAATATGGTAGAAAATGGCAAAATTGATACCCC